>PVJD01011658.1:0-44832 GCA_004026545.1 Mormoops blainvillei | reverse complement strand
ACGTGCCCCCTCGTACATGGCCACCCTGATCCAGGGTCCCTTCATCCTGGAGACCACCGCTACTCTTCTGGGAATCAGAAAACAGGAGACTGTATCCGCAGACTGTCTTCGGTTCCCACTGCCCTCAGGGTGAAAACCGAACTCCTGGGCCTGGATAAGGCCCTTCCTCATCTGCTTCTCGCCTGCCCGCCTACCACAGATCCCTCAAACTCTCCTCACCTGCCAAACCAACCAACGCAGAGAGCAGTAGCCCAGACAGGTGGGTGGCATTCTCTATGGGACAGCTGAACCCAATGGAGGCTCAGAGAGGTTGAGGAACTGGCCCAAGGTCACACAGCTCAGGAATGATAGAACCAGGGCACAAATAAGTGAGTGCTAAAACGGGTCCCTTTCATTCCGCATAAAAAGTAAAATGTTTCACCCCAGCTGGTGTAGCTCAGTGGATTGAGCATGTGCCTACAAACCAAAAGGTCAACGGTTCGACTCCCAGTCACAGCACATGCCTGGGTTGAAGGCCAGGTCCCCAATTGGGGGCGCACGAGAGGCAAACACATTGATGTTTCTCTCCCTCTCTTTCTCCTTCCCGTCCCCTCTCTCTATAAATAAATAAATAAAATCCTTTAAAAAAAGAAAAAAAAATGTTTCATCAACACGAGTCTTTCTAGCTGCATTCTGTCCCTGGACAAAAAGGAAAAGAACACTTGAATGAACAGCAGTTCGAAGGGCTATGGGAATACAAATGAATACTGGGTTTGTTTTCCTTTTGCAACACTTTCATTAATTTTGTATAGTCTTACGTTCACAGTGGAAAAATAATAAAGGCTAGAAATTAGTAGACACTAAGTGATAAATAGTCCCGCGAGTATGTCACTCACTCCTTGGGATACACTGCACAGGTGATAAAACTGGGGGAGCTGACTTCAGCTGAGGACTCCCCCAGCGTGGTGGCACCAGGCAGGCTTTGCCACCCAGCTCCGCCCAAGCACGTGGATGCTACCCTTGACCACCCGCCGGCGCCTGCAGCCCTCCTGCAAATCCTTGGCTCTCTCCCACCTGGCAAAGACTTTGGATTCAGGGCTCAGACTTCTACTTCCAATTAAAGTGAGAGATGCCTCACGATCGCTTTTCAAAAGGTTACAAGAGTAAGTATGTATTTACTATACAATCACGCGGAATCCCAATAAGACTCTTGTCCCCCCCGAACCTGTTTCCTCATCCATGTAAGATTCTACTACTGACAACACCCGCGAGTCTATAACAGAAACTCTTCACAGAGAACCAGGTACCCTGCTCGCTACGCACATGACGGTAAGTGGAATTACCATGCACTGAGGACCAGTTAAGTGCCAGATGCTTTCCCAGGCACTAAAGACACAGAGGGAATAAGCCACAGTGCTGCCCTGGAGAGACTGGAGGTCTAGTGGGAGAGAGAAGGACTAAAAATCCCTAAAGGGTTTGAACTTGACCTTGAGCACAGCAGGAAGCCATGGGGAGGTTTATGCCTGGGAGGAAAAGATCAGACACCTATATACTTCAGAGCAGTTGCTCAGTTTCAACACTGAGGACTACCTGGAGGAGGTCCCCAGAGGCAGAGACCGTGCTCAGGCTACATCCTTCTCCAGTGGGGGATGCAGAGGCCTCAGATGAGCAAAGGATATTAACATTTTAGGAGGCAAAACCAGACAGGACCCACAGCCCCAGTGACTGGGGACAGGGACGGATCCCTAAAGCTTGAGTTAAGCTGCGTTGTACACGTTAATCTATTTTTTAATCTCTCCGAACATTCGCCTAGCACCTTAACACTCCTATCCACAGGGCTGCTTTTCTGCAGAAGTGGGACCCCGTGTGACCCTGACCCACTCAGAGCGGAGCAGTAAGGACAAGGAGGCTAGGGCTAAGAGATAATGCCTCCATGTTTACAAACGGGGAAACGGGCTCTCAGAGATGAGCTGACTGGCTTAAGGTCCCACCGAATATGCAGAAAGACTAGGGACTTGAACACAGATCTGTCAGGCCTACATCTTGCTTCATGGCACCCCCCAGTGGGTGAAAGTCTCAGCAGCACTGACAGCCTGGGTGGCCGGAAAGAGTTGGCGTCTTTCAAAGTGGCAGGCAGGGCACAGCCCCTGTTGTCGTGTGCAGTGACCCCTGCCTGGGCAGCTGCTGGCATCCTGAAATCACAAAAGACCTTGGGGAGGGAGAGGGTGTCAGTAATCAGACGTCAGGCTTCCCAAAGGGAAAAATATTTAGCAAACGTTGATGAAGAGAAGGAGTGAGCTCCAGACTTGGAACAGACGGTAACAAAGGTCATCTGGTCCCACCTCCCCATTGTACAGATGGGACACGGAGCCCAGAGAAGGTGTGTCTAAGCCAAACGTGCACAGGGTGGGAGGATTCAAACCCAGCCTCTTCACTCACAACCCTGCCCTCGTCTTACCCTGACTTCATACTTAGTCCAGTAAAGGTTTATAAGCCATGTCACCGCCTCCTGCAGGAAGTCCTCCAGGAGAGCCAAGGCTACTGTTCGTGAAGGCCCGGGCCTCCCCAGAAAGCCTGGACTTCACTGTGGGCAGGCCCAGAGTGGAATCCTGGCTCCATCCTTCACTGCCTGTGGGACGCGCGTCCCAGCATGTCACCTGAACCTGGGAGAATCCTGCTCAGAGTAGGTGACTGCTACAGGGTCTGATGCCAAGCAGCCCCTCAAACAGACTGTCTCAGAGCACAGCCATGCCGTAATGCCTGCAGTCCCCTAAACATCAGCGCACCTCCCTACCGCGCGCTCCCTGGCAGTGCCACTGCCCACGTCAGCGCCACCGCCTTCCCCTGGCTGGTCCTGCCCCGCACCTCACACCCTGCAGGCCGCCTGCAGCCCGCCACTCCTCTCCTCCCCCCAGCCCCGCCCCGTGAGCTCCCTCAACTCTCCAAGGCAAGTTTCTGCGAAATGGAGCTCACACCCAGCTTCCGCTTCCCAGCTCCCCAGGCCGGGCCTTGAGGCCCGCGCCCTGCCGCTGACCTTTAAACACAAGCATGACACCTCCCCTTCCGCTTCCTGCCCCACCCCGCGCTTTGGCCACGCCCACCACCTGCTTCCGGTCCCGCCCTTCCCCCAACCATAGTGACCCAGTGAGGGTGGGCGGCGTGGGCAGCCAGGCTACCGTGCTGAGGCCCCCGAAATCTCAGCTCCCCAGCTCTGACCGCCGGCCCGCGGACTGGGTCACCTCCTGGGGCCTCGACCTCCCCGTGCCTTCGTGCCGGGTGGTTGAGAAGCCCAGAGAGGAACGGGAGGCACCTGCGGTGGGGCGTGGGGAGGGGCCCTCCATACGCTGCACAGCCGAGACCAGACTGGATGGAACAGGACCCCGTCGCATCACCACCACCTTCTTCCTCAGCCTTCCAGAAAGCCCTGTGGAGCACCGCCGCCAAGCCACAAACCCACAGGAAGCCAGGCCCCTTGTCCTCAGCCACAGGCGCCTCCGCTAAAGGTGACCCTGCCATTCTGCCATGCACAGAACGAGGAAAGGAGGCGGCTCCGGGGTGACCCCGAGTCAGGCCTCCTGCGTCTCTCAGGGTGTCACCTCTGCCCCGAGGCCCTCAGAGCAGCCACTAACCCAAGAACTTCCATGTATAACAGTCTATACGCTCTGCCAGGCATGTACCTGGCGTGCCCGCTGCAGTCCACCCTCAAGACCTTCTTGTAAAACGGATGACGGCATTATCCCATTCGACGGATCAGGAAACGAAGGTTCAAAGGCGTGAAGTCACTTCCCAATGGTCACAGCTTGTAAGCGA
This sequence comes from Mormoops blainvillei, assembly GCA_004026545.1. NCBI lineage: Eukaryota > Metazoa > Chordata > Mammalia > Chiroptera > Mormoopidae > Mormoops > Mormoops blainvillei. Next base: position 41,043 of record PVJD01011658.1, on the reverse strand, counting down.
CTGAGTCAGGACTCAAACGCAGGTCTGCATGACTCCAAGCTCACATCCCAGCTGCCCGAAGAGTTGCGTCAGTTTGGTTTTCTACCCTCAGGACTCGGCGTCATGCCTGGTGTGCTCTCAGAAGGCACCCAGGGACGTTCTTAGGAATGAATGGCCAGGCTCCTCCCTGCACACCCTACTGTGACCCTCCAAGGACAAAGGATACCGACAGTCAATGAAATGCCACTGAATTTGCTCTAACACTTCATAAAACTGTAGTTTCAAAATAGCCCAGTTCATGAAAAGCTGCCAGTGTCATCAGAAACCACTTCAATTTCCCACCACACACACTCGCAAACACTAACAATTGCTGATAAAGTTGCTTCTCATATTCAGAACCCACATAACCAAATTCTCATTAAATAGAGAAAGGAGAGTTTTTTTCCTCAACATTCACAAGAACACGATGAAACTTCCTTTAGAACATGCTATGCATGTGAAATGTTCTTTTTTATTTGGCGTTTCCCTTAAATGCTGAACGGGAACAAAGCTTTGAGGTAGGGATGAGCAAAGGGAACCGCTACCTGCGTTGTAAGAAAAACACAGCGTCTTGGCGGCACCCGCAGTCCCATCAGATAAAATCCGATACAATTCAGCAAGCATGCACCAAGCAAGGACAGTCCCTGCTCATACAGCTGTCACTTGGTGCCCAAAACTGTTCCCAATTTTCCAGATCACCTGTTATCCCCCAGTCCTGTGACATGGGTACTGTTAATGCCCATTCTAATGTCCCATCAGGAAGGGGTGAAGTACTTTGGCCAAGGTGACCCAGCTAGCAAGTAGGGGTAGCAGGCTGTACCCCAGAGGTCTGGCTCTGGTGTCAGTGTTCTTATCTGCTGTGCAGGTGCCAGATGTTACACTTAGGACCCGAAGAGAAAGCCACAAGAATGACCCTGGCACTGCCCCATCCAAGGACAGGCCAAATAACTATACTTACTGAGCAACTAAGCCCCAGGCACTCTGCATACCTGGGGGGGCGGGGGGGGGGGCTGCCACCGTCCAGGCAGCCAGAAGACACCACGTCTGTACAAGATGGCGCTCGTGAGGTCCTGGAGAGGCATGTTTTCCTCATTTAATAGGGACAAAATTTCAGCTGAGAGCAGGTAAGGGATTTGCTCGAGTCCCCACCAAAATGCAAAGCCTTTGCTCTTTCAACTGCTACTGCTGGCCCTTCGTTGATGTGCAAGGGCCCCTTAAGAAGTCCCAGAAGAGGCCCCAGCCATCAGGTCCTTCCTGTCCCACCTCTGCTGAAATGTGTCACATATTCACACCACCAAGAATAAGAAGTTACAGCTGGTAACTTTCAAGCAAAGAGCAACTTCTCTTGTGGTTCCCACATCCTTTCTGCACCCATCACTCAATGTGGCTCGATGAGCCCAGGGCACTCCACAACAGACACCCACTGAGCTCCCACTGTGTGCACAGAGCTGGGGGGATGGGGACACAGAGCTCATATGTGTCCTGGCTTCTCTCAAGAAAGCGACTCCAGAACTGGGAGGATGGGGGTGAGGGGTGGCACGAGGCTGAGACACGTAAGAAGAGACCAGGGGCTCAAAGCGGGACACTAATTACAGGGCCGGGGTGGTTGGAGCAAGAAGAACTTCCTACCAGGTTGCTTACTACCAGGTTACTAGCCACTTGGTGGGAAAGAAAGATGGTCAAGGCTGGCTTAATCAGGTGTAGACATTTGCTGAGTCCCTAAATATCCTGGCCCGGGACGGGGTTCCCGATGGCCCCTCCACATCTTGGCGAGTTCTCGGTGAGCTGGAGAGACAGGCCAGGAAACAGACTGTAACAAGCCCAGGTGATGACTAGGAGGCTGGGGCCGTGGGGCCCCGCAGAGTGAGGGAAGGGATATCTGCAGGGGCCCTGGCAGTGGTGAGATGTGGACATGCAGGTGAAGGAGCAGGGCCCAGGAAGGCTGAACGGCATCTAGGCAGGGAGAGCCGCCGCGGAGCACAGGCCCCGTTCATTCCTTCCCTCATTCATTCACCGACACCCCAGGACCTGCCATGCGAGGCCCTGAGCTCTGGCCAGCGAGTGAGAAAGACTATGAACAAGAGCCTCGCACAGTGGCCAGGGCCGTGACAGAAAGACGTGGGGGCGTGTGGGGAAAGGGAAGTGCACGAGGCGGTGGTCCCAAGCCACCTACCTGCAGATGTGCAAAGACAGGAGGAAGAGAGAGGCCCTAGCACGTTCAAGGCAGGCAGACCGTTCCATAAGGTGGGGCCAGTGTTACGGACTAAGTGTCTGTGTCCTCCCCAAATTCATAGATTGAAACCCTAACCCCCGATGTACGGTATCTGGAAATGAAGCTTTGGGGAACTGATTAGATCATTCAGGTGGAAGCCTGCTGACCAGATTAGAGCCCTTCCAGGAAGAGACGCAAGAGAGCTGGCCTTCTCTGTCTCCACCCGCCTTCCCACCCCCACCCACACACACACCCGGTGAGCACGCAGTCAGAGGGCGGCCATCTGCAAGCCAGGAAAGCAGCTCTCACCAGGAATGGAGCTGGCGCCACCTTGGTCTTGCACTCACCTCCAGTGGATGACAGCACAGACACAGGTGTCTGTAAAGGGATGGCGCTTATTGTCTAAACTGGAGCAGAACCACCGGCCCCTTGGAGCACGTGAGATGATGACCGAGCCTGGGTTCCAGACTCGGCTGGGACGCAAGGGCGTGACTGGGAGTGAGGGAGGCTGAGAGGGGGCTGGGATGCATGGAAAGGGAACGCAAGGCCTTGGATGCCGGGCTGACGAGGTGGAACTTGCGTCAGCCGTGGGCCAGGCCCTGCGTCTGGTGGTACTGATTCCTGATTTCATTGCACTGTGGTCAGAGAAGGGACGTTTGTCTTACTTCGATCATTTTAAATGAATAGAGGTTGTTGGGTTTTTTAAAATATTTTATTTATTTATTTTTAGACAGAAGGGGAGGGAGGGAGAAAGAGAGGGAGAGAAACATCAGTGTGTGGTTGCCTCTCACACACCCCCTACTGGGGACTTGGCCCACAACCTAGGCATGTGCCCTGACTGGGAATCAAACCGGCGACCCTTTGGTTCGCAGGCCAGCGCTCAATCCACTGAGCCAAACCAGCCAGTGTAATAGAGGTTGTTTTATGGCCGAGCATGTGGTCTATCCTGGACAATGATCCACGTGTACTTGAGAAGAATCCATATTCTTGGCAAGACTATGGAGAAAAGGGAACCCTCGTGCACTGTCGGTGGGAATGTAAACTGATGCAGCCGCTGTGGAAAACAGTGTGGAGCTTCCTCAAAAAATAAAAAACAGAACCACCACATGATGTGGAAATTCCACTTCTGGGTATTTATCCAAAGAAAATGAAAACGCTAACTCAAAAAGATACATGCAGCCCCATGTGCACCGAGGCATTTTGCACAATAGCCATGATATGGAAACAACCTAAGTGTCTGCTGGGGATAAATTGATAAGGAGGTGGTGATATATACAATGGAATACTACTCAGCCATAGAAAGGAGGAAATCTTGCCATCTGCAACAACAATGGGTGGGCCCTAAGGGCACTGTGCTAAGTTAGTAAGTCAGACAGGCTGACAAAGAAAGATAAAATACCACATGCCCTCACTTATATGTGGAGTTAAAAAAAAAAAAAGAAAACAAGCTTATATGTACACAGAAAAAACTGGCGGCTGCCAGAGGTGAGGGAGGGGCGAGGGGTACGCAAAATGAGTGAAGGGGTCAAAAGGCACAAACCTCCGGTCATAACATACATGCGCCCAGGGGACGTCATGTGCAGCATGGACACTATAGTTAATAATACTCTGTTGCATATTTGAAAATTGCTCAGACAACAGATCTTAAACGCTCTCATCACAAGAAAAAAATTGTTGCAACTATGTGTGGTGACGGATGTTAACCAGACTTACTTTAGTGATCATGTCACAATACACACAAATACCAAATCGTCATGTTTTATACCTGAAGCTAATATAATGCTATATGTCAATTATACCTCAAAATTTTTTTAAAAGAGTATGCACTCTGATGTTCTTGGTGGAGTGTTCTATAGATGTCTGCTAGGTCCAGCTGGTTTATAGTGTTATTCAAGTTTTGTATTTCCTTGTTGACCTTCTGTCTAGTGGTTCTACCCATTCTTGAGAGTGGGGTAGCCCTGGCTGAGTAGCTCAGCTGGTTAGAGCATCGACCCGGTATGCCAAGGTTCTGTGTTCGATCCCAAGTCAGGACACATACAAGAATCAACCAATGAATGCATAAATAAGTGAAACAACAAACTGATGTTTCTCTCTCTCTCTCCCTTTCTCTCAAAAAAATCAATTTTAAAAAAGGTAGGGTATTGAAGTATCCAACTACTGTTGTTGAATTATCTATTCCTTCATTTTATTCAGGTTTTACTTCATGTATTTTGGTGCTCTGTTGTTAGATGCATATATGTTTATAATTGTTACATCTTCCCAACAGATTGACCCTTTTATCATTATGAAATGTTATAAAATGTCTCTCATCTCTATTTTTATTTTAAATCTATCTTGTATGATATCGGTATAGACACTTCGGCTTTCTTATGGTTACTCTTTGCATGATGTCACTTTTTCCATCCTTTTACTTTCAATCTATTTGTATCTTTGGACCTAAAGATGTGTGTCTCCTGTAGAGTGCATATGGTTAGATCATTTTTAATATATTCTGGCAATATCTGCCTTTTGATTGGATTATTTAATCCATTCACTTTTCATGCTGTTATTGATATAGTTGAGTTCACATCCGTCATTTTACTCTTTGTTTTCTATGCATCTCGTGCCTTTTTGTTGCCTCTGTTCCTCCTTTACTGTGTTCTTTTGCATGAAGTAAATCGGGCACTGTGTTTGGCGTATAAGCCAGAGGAAGAACTTCCAAAGTACATCTCTTTTTAATTCAGGTAGCAAAATTAGCTCTGACAATTTTCAGTTCCTAAATGGCCCATGTTCCCATCAATCATGATTTTTTTTCTCTCTGGTCCCAGTAAATGGAAGCAAATTGATTATTTGTCCAATAGCCACAGAACACCATCCACAAAAATGTCCATTACCGGCCTCTTGTGTGGGAAGATTTCAGGCTACAACCTGACATTCCCACAAGCAGGAGGCCTGGGGCCATCTGCAGTGTTCTGGGGTCACCTTCATGACATGCGGTGACTGGAAGTATGTGACAGCTCAGTGCTCTGGACCAAGGTGGGAAGGGATGGTGGGAATGCATAACAAAACCCGCCATGGGGCCTCCCTCTCCAGACACCAGGCGCAGGTGTGCGGACGCTCCGGTGAGCAGAGGCCCTTTCTGCACCTGCTGCGACGAACAGAGGAGACACAGCCCTAAACTGATCGGCCCAGACCCTTGCCCAAGAGTGACTTAACACCCCTCCAAAACCTCGCTAGTTAACCCAACATGCATCAACAAACGTGAAGGGAACCCAGAAACTTGGGAACTGTGAAATCCCAAATCACAATCTACGCTGTGACCCCAAGGCTGGGGCACCTAGCACGTCCCGCCGCGCCGCCTATCTTCTGGCTTGAGCGCCCCCAATTTCTGGTATTTTATCCAGCAACTGGATTTGTTCATGTGTCCAGTCCGAAGTGTCTCGCATTCGTTTTGGCCATCCCTATAGAAAGCCCGGGGATCCGGAATGTCAGATCCCCGTAAACTGGGCTCACCCTGGGTGACAGGCACGCTTCCTGGGAAAGGGAGACATGTCAGTAAAGCTCCCGTTTACCTGGTGATGTAAAGAGATTAGGCGCGATTTGGGGCATCCGGGCTCTTGTTCAAAACAAGATGCCTAGTTGACAAAAAGAACCTTGTCCAGCCCGGATCCGGGAAGGCTCCAAGACGTGCGGGAGAAACCCAAGTGCCGGCGGGCTGGATGAGCTCACCGCCCCAGCTGCCCTGGCCCAAGGAAGCGGCCCCGCTGACTTCCAGAAAGAAGGTGTGTCTTCCAAAGCCTATTCTGAGGGTCAGCTTGGGAGAAAGGGGGCAATCAGGCCAATTTAACAAAAAATGAGACCTTCTGTAAGTACAGGGTTGGGGGGGTCCTGCGAGCATAACACCAGGCTCTTGCCAGCAGGTGTGGGTGTGGAAACAGGAGGACAACGTCAGCTGACCCCTGCAGAAGTAGAAAAGGGCCTCCCCAGGGACTTCTCTGCATGGAGCACAGGCACCCCGAGACCCGCACAGGAAGCCAGAGCTTGGGGTGAAGTGGTTGGTCTCCCCCGTGGATCCTGGCTGGATCCGGGTCTCAAACCAGACTCCCTCCGGGGCCAAATGGAAAGCCGCGGAGATGGGGCCGGGAAAGAGGAGCTGCACAGAAAGAACTACAGGGCGGCCCTTCCCGCTCCCCGAGAATCAGCTGCCCTCGTCCAATCAGAGATGGCGGGGGGGGGCAGAGGGGGGATCAGCCCCGCCTACTGCGGGAAGACGTTCCTTCGCGGAGGTCTTCCGCGTTCAGGGACCTATAGGCTAAGAACATGTGGTTGCAAATCCTTCACTGAATAGCACAGTCCTGGCGCAGTCACTGTGTGCAGAGTGGAGGTGACTTAGGAGAATGGCCCAACGCTCTTGAGTCACACCAAAGAAAGCATTTTGACTGCCCGTTACAAAAAGCCTACTATGCACCAGGATAGACTAGGTCCATCCCTGCCCTCGTGAGGCCTGCACTGATGGCTCCTAACTAGAGACTTAAGATGAATAAACAGAAACCTCATTTCAATTACAGCTGGGGGAGCCCGTAGGGGGCGCCCTCACACCTACCCCCATCTTCCCTTACCCCAAACAGGAAAAGACTACTTTCCACCTTCCAAGAACAGGGATATGCTCTTCGGCTCTACCGTTCCAGCAGGAAGGAGGAGGATCTCCTCCTTACCCAGCAACCGCTCAGCCAATGAAAAGCCACCACACTTCCAACTCGCGGTTTCCTCCAAATGAGTTCTTGGTTCGCAACAGCCCTCTTCCCTCTATAAAAGAACATTCCTCTCCCTTCTTCTCAGGACTTGTGCATGGCTTGCCATTACACCACACGCCCGGAATTGCAATGCCTTGTTCCCCAAAAACTCATTTTGCTGGAGAAATATCTGGCTGTTTGTTCAAGGTCAACAAGCCCCTGCTCCCACCACCGCTGTGATTCTCCATAACAGCTCCCTACACATGTCCTTTAGGAGCTATCACCACGGTCTTGGTGGTTGGGTTTGCATTTTAAAAAACTTGTGTAGACTGTGGGTCTCCCCTCTCCATCTCCCCAAAGCTGAAAGCTGCCGTGGGCAGGGACTTGCCATGCCTGGTCTTCGTGGGGCCCTAGTTCCCTCCTGGGGCACACAGGAGGCCCTCAAAGGTGCATTGTCACAGTTGTCATCAGACTGAGCTTCTCATTTAGAGAAGAGGAAATTGAAGAACAGCAAAAAAAATCATCTAACTTGCCTAGAGTCACACGCCTGCTTCCTGCCCTCAAGGAGCTTACAGTTGACAGCAGCACTACCCAAAGGATACAGTGTGAGCCCCACAGCGATTTTCAGTTTTCTAGAAGCCACATTAAAAAAAAAAAAAGAAGCATGTGAAACTAATTTTAATAAAACATTCGACTTAGCCTAATAAATCTTGTAGTATCGTTTCAACTTGTAATCAATGTTAAAATTATTACTGAGCTCTTTCACTCTCTTTTTCATTTCAAGTCTCTGAAAACTAGTGTGTATTTTTCACTCACCAGCTCTGGTCAACTCAGACAAGCCACCTTTCTGGGCTCAATAGCCCTGTAAGCTAGAGCTGCCTTTTTGGGCACTTAGGTCTGGGAGGTCCCCTGGTTTCTTCAAGACAGACAAGTGTACGAGTTAAGGAACTCATTCTCAACCTTTATGACCACTTCTACAACTGCCACCAGCAGCAGCACGAGGGGACAAACACCTACTGCACCCCGACATGGCTCTGCATAGTCTGCATAGGTTATGTCTCACCTTCGCACCAACCCCAAGACATAGGACATCCTGAACGAAAGCTCAGGATTAAATGATGTGTTCTAGAGCACAGCGCTAGCGCCATGGACCTGGGAAGCTGCTTCCATTCTAGCTTACGGAGATGGGGGACTGGCCATAAACAAGGAAACAAACCCATTTCAGATCGTGATGATTTCAGAAGAAAACAGCGCCCGAAAGGGGCCTAGCAGTGGAGGGGGAGGTGGCGTCTACCTGGGATAGGCAGGGACGACCTCTCCAAGCAGGGGAGTTTCGGCTGAGACGTGAGGGATGAGAGGAAGCCAGTTCTGGCCAGGGTGAGGCAAGGGCATGCCAGACAGCAAGCAGCGAACACAAACGCTCCAAGCAGGGGAGTCCAGCCTGTTCCAGGAAGCAGCGGCAAGGCGGCCAGGCTCTCGGCACCGTGCCAGCCTCCTCTCTAGGCCACTCGGTTGGCCTCTATGCAATGCCCCCTGTCTCGAGGCGCTCCTACGCTCTTGGTTGCAAAACAAGAAGCCAGGAAACCATTCTCCAGATGTTAAGAACGAGTAAGGCTGGAGGCTCCAGGGCAGGGCCCGGCAAGGAGCGCACGTGCACGCCTACCTGACGACCAGCTGAACTGGTGGATGAGTGAGCGGGGTTCAGGGGTCGTGGAAGCACCAGAAGAACAAATCCAGGGCAGCCAAGGTCCCGGGAAGAAGGTTTTAAGCTTGAAGTCTTGCTTCGGACACTATTCACACTAGCTAAAAGGGGGAGACAAACCAAATATCCACCAAAAGACCATAAAATGTAGCGTGTCTATACACTGGAATAGTATTCAGCCACAAAAGGGCTGAAGTACTAACACAGGCTACCACACGGATGAACCGTGAGGACATTACACTGAGTGAAAGAAGCCAGCTGCATATGATTGCATTTATGCGAAATGTCCTGAATAGAGAAATCCAGAAATGGAAGGTAAATCGTGTTTGCCAGGGGTTGAGGGGAAGGGTGCGGGGTGCGGAGTGACTCCTTAATGGGTGGGAGGTTTCCTTTGAGGGCAATGAAGAGAGCTGGATAGAGTTGGCTGCGCAATGTAACAAAGGTACTAAAGGCCACCGAATGGGACACGTTACGGCGGTTAATCTTACGCTGTGTGAATCTCACCTCTGTTTGGAAAAAAAAAAAGACAGGAGAGAAAGAAAAGGAATTATTTCCACAGAAGAGGCAGGTCCTAATCCTGTTCAATAAAACCCCATGCGGACAGGAGAGACCTGCCTCTGGAAGCAGCGGGATATGTGAGAGAAAAGGGAAGACAGAGGTTCCAAGTTTCAAAGATGCGGAAAGCTACTTTACCAGGCCACTTGGCGCCTCTGCTCCTGATGCCATACTCCCCGCGATCTGCCCGTCCTCCAGAGGAAGCAGGACGCCCTCGGTGGTGTGCCCCGCCCCCCAGCCCCCAGCCCAGGGGCCAGCCTGGGACTCCCAGACCAAAATGAGGGCAAGGTGGAGGCACGGGTCCAGGGGGCCAAGCCAGCACGTCCCCTGACCGAGCATACACAAGGCCATTACTGCCACAATGGGCAGCCCTTGGCAGTCCCGGCATGGCCGCACACAGAACCTTCTTTCATTCCTGAAAGCGGCCCTTCAGCCAAGTCCAAGCCATGGGGGAGAGGGCAGCAGGACGCCTGCATCCGCACAGCATCTGGGTCCTCCCAGGTCCAGCCCGGGGTTTTAGGAAGCATGGTGGGTCCTAAGTATGCGTCCTGGCCCTGGAAAGGATAAAGAGGATGCCAAGGGCCACACAGAGAGGACAGATGGACCTGCCACCCAACTAAGGTAGGGCTGCTCCGGGGAGCAGAGTCACAGCCCCCGCCCGCCGCACAAGGCTGGGCCTTCGCCTCTGTGCCTTATTTCAACCGCACCCCCGTGATCTGCAGGCGGGCTGGGCTTCACCCCGTTTTACAAAGAGGACACTGAGCTGGGGAGGGTTCAGAGGGCGCAGACGCTGCGGCCGTGAGCAGGGCTGGTACACGGCAGAGCCGGCATTCAAGCCCCAGGCTGCCACCAAAGCCTCCCGAGCTGCATTAGGCACACACCGGCCGCGGGCGCTTGCTTTCTTCGACGAAGCTCCCTGAAGGCAGCACGGGGTCACGGCCACCGACGTGAGCCGCTAGTTCGGGTGGCAAAGTGACGGAAAAGTTCTGGAAAAGGAGGTGGCGATGGTTGTGCAACAGTGTGAACGTCCTTAACACCACTGAAATGGACACTTAAAACGTGGGTGACGGGTTAACCATAATTAAACAGTAAACATATTTAACACAATAGGGTTTGAAGAAATAATCACAATCCAGGCCATGGAGAAACTGTCAACAAATTTTTTAGAATAGGTTTCATACAGACCACATTCTCTGAACATGGTGAGATTCAATTAGAAGCTAATAAAAAATATAAATCCCTCCCCCACTCCAGAAAAAATAATAATAATGTGAGCTGCTTGGGTTCAAGTGTCTGCTCCTCAGTCACCAGCTCTGTGACCCTGGACTGGCTTGAGAACCTCTCCCTGCCCATCTGTGAAATGGGAAACACAGCCACCTCCTCTGGGCTTGGGTCCAGGTCTGAACGGACTCAAACCAGGGACAGACAGACCGGCGGTGGGGCGGCAAATTCCTCCTGAGTGTTTCCGGTTTTACAGGCATCTGCCACAGGTGCTCCGCTCTGCCAATAGAGCGCAAGGGCCGCCGCAGGCGACAGGGGCACAGATGCATGTGGCTGCGTGTCAGTAAGACTTCATTTACAAACAGAAGGCAGGCTGATGGGTTATGCCTTGCCAACCCCTGGCATATACCCTGGCACTTGTTAAGTGCTTAGCAAGCATTTACTGTTAAAATTAAGAAAAACAACATTTATCTCACTTCACAACCAGTGAAAGGTACAATACTGCTTGTTACAGTTCTGAAAGTAAATACACCAAAGACAAGCGTCCAGTCCCTGTCCCTGCTGGAGAGCTGGGCCCACCCTCCCTCTGAGCAGCCCTGGCAATTTACCACGGGGCCCTCTCTGCTGATTTTTCAGGGCAATTCTGAACCAGCATGCTAGTGACGTCCCTGCCTACCCCCCAAGCACTCCTGCCCTTCCCACAGCCTCCAGGAGGGGCTCCTCTGCCCTGCCCTTCCCAGCGGGAGCTGCCTCCCAGGCTCCCTCCTGTCCCTGTCCCTGCCCCTCCACACTGGCCCGTGCATAGTCCCAGGGCGGGCCACCTGGCCTTGGAAGGCAAGAGCAAAGAAAACAGTGTCTGAAAGCATTCAGGGCCAGGGTGACAATGCCGAGGTCCCCCTGCTGGCCAGCCCTGGGCTCCTTTTCTGAGCGCTGATTACACAATGCCACTGGCTGCCAGTACTGGCTCAGAGGTGACAGGCCCCTCTCGCTGATCTCTCACACCCGTCCTGTAGGAAGGCGGCCTTCCACTGCCAGGGTCAGCGTGCTTCAGGGAGCCACACCCGAGCTCCGGAGCAAGGCCTGGCGACTGGTGATTTCCAGCCCCACCTCCACAGCCACACACAGCCCGGGCTTGTCAGGTGCCCACGTAATCCCTCCCCCAGGGTGGTGCTGTGCAGCTGAAATGAGACAATTCACAGCAAAAGGGGGAGTTTACACAGCGGTAGCTATTTTCCTTATGTGAACGTCACAGAAAAAGGAACTGGGCAGAGAAGTGAAGTGACTGGCTCCAGGTCGCACGGCCAGGAGGACCTGAGCTTGTCCTCACCGCAGCTCCTCTGTCTCAGCCCTGTTCCTTCACAGCTCCTTGGCCGCCGCTTATGACCATGAGTCCCTTTAAGAGTTTTCCTAGGAACAGGGCTGAAGTGACTGGGACCACCTTGCCCCGAACACTGAGCAGGAAAGAAGTCCAGAAGAGGCATCAGAGGGTCTGCTCCGGGACCAGGCAGGCAGCCTTCCCTCGGTGGGCTCTGCATCCAGGCTTCTGACGGGCAGCTCCGCACCTTCTCGCAGGAGTCTGCACGGTCCACGCCAGCCCACGTGCTGCTCCCATGCCCTCCCTCTTCACCCCCGCTGCCTGAAGACTTCTTCGCCCATTGGCGACAGCTAGGAACGTTAACCGAGGTGCTTACTCTATGAAAAAGCTAACGGAGTCGTTTTTAAATCACTCATCACACGCTCCCTCATCATGATCACCACGTGCCTCCCGTGCCCAGAGACCACACCTCTGATCCCACACCAACCCAGCCAAAGACACACCACCATCTTCATTTGTACAGGAAATGGAGGCTCCGAGAGGTTAACCTTCTTGCCCAAGATTACACAGCCGTAAGGAACGGGACACAGGTGAGTCCAGCTTCTGAAGCCCTGCAGGTTGACCCGACCACCACAGGGGGAGAGTGACTGAGGTCCAGGATACACATTGCAGTCATCCCCAACCTTCCCCAGGGAGGCACCCCATTTTACGCAGAAGGCCCAGGAGGGAGGCGCCTGCCCAGTCACAGCTGAGTGAGGGACAGGGCCTGAATGAGAGGCAGCTCTCCGACCTGGGGAGGTAAACCGACAGCAGCGGCATGGCCTGGTAACGCTGATCGCTGGCGGCTCTCTCTCGCAGTCTCTCTCCTCTCCCTGAGAAGGTGTTTCTTCTGCCGCCCCTCCCCGGACCCAGAGTCGGAGTGGGGGCCTCCAGCGTGCCTCCTCCTCCTGAAGCCTTCCCCACAGCCCCAGGGCAGCCCCTCACACTCTCTCCCCTTCTGTGCACATCTCGTAGGCGCTGGCAGAATAGGTGTCCATGGGACTGCCTCCCAGGAAAATGGAGCCCCCAGCAAAGCCAGTGGCCTCTCAGACCTCCCTGTGCCCCCAGCCTCCAGGGGGCAAGGCCTGCTTGAGCAAAAAGGACACAGCTATTACCCTACACGTGAGAATAAAGCCCTGAGAGAGCACCGATCAGAGAGCCACACAGTCCGCTTGGCAGAGCCAGGGAGGACCACAAAGAAGTAACGTGAGAGCTGGGCTTATCCTAGGAACAGGGGTTCTCCACACAAGCAAGGCAGGGGAACATTTCCGGGAAAAACAAACCAGTTGCGGGGGAGACCGACGCGTAAAGGCGTGTCTAGGGAACACAGAGGTGGCACCACGGCTCAGACAGCGTGGGGGCAGGGGGAGAAGTGGGCCAGGAGAGCCAGGAGGAACCTGTGAGGTCACGCGGGCAGTAGAAGCCGTAGAAGGTTTGTGAAGGAAGAAAATGGCAACGATCTCATTCGTTGGGCCCCCATGGGGGCTTCTGGATGTGAAAAGCCGCAAGGGGAGAGCTGCCCCAGGCTCAGAGCAGAGACGTCCAGCATGACAGACCACGTGCCCGAGTCTCAACAACAACGAAAACTTCGGAATCATCAGAAGCCTCCACTGAGTTGGACCAGAGTCTCCTCAGAGCAGCAGGTCTCCAGGGAACTGACAAGCCCACCTGGCCAAGCGTCCTGCTGGGGTACCTTGACCACCTCCAAGTCTTCCCCTCCTCCTCATGCATCTCGGCTCATGAAAATGCAACACACCTGTCCAAGGTCCTGGAGGAGGAGCTGGCTCCTCCCACAGCCTCCCCACACAGGAGTGGGTCAGGCTGAGTTAGGGGTGAGGGCCCCCCCTTTAGGCCCTGTATTTACTGTGGGCGGAGCCCTGTGTGAGGGCTGAGACTGTCCCTGCCCTCCCAGACTTCCTAATCTGGTCAGGGAGGCAAAGGCCATCAGAGGGGCCAAGAGTGTGTCCAGCTCGGCCACACGGGGAGGCTCAGCAGAGGCAAGGGGCCCTCCTTGACCTCGGTCCAGAAGGAGCTGGCCAGTTGGAGGAAGGGCGTCCCCGAGAGGGGATAGCAGGGGCAAAGGCCCAAGGACAGAGTGCCTGGGAGTGAGCATGGAAGGGCTGGGGTAGGCGGAGGAGGCCCAGCCGTTCGATACAGTATCTCTAGAGCTTAAGGAGCCGGGCAGAAGCTGGCAGGGAGCCCAGACCGGCCAAGCAGGCAGGAGAAGGGCAGGGGAGGTGGGCGGGGGCGGGGGTGCTTCTAAGGCGAAAGACTAAGCCTGGCAAGCGGCCTCTGTCAGGGATGGCCAGGCCGGAACCTCGGGAGCCCGCCGCAAATAGGATGGAGTGACAGAAAGATGGAGAGAGGGAGAGAGGGAGCTGGAGTCGAGGGCGTGGCGCAGTAACGCTGGCCCGTGAGGCCGCTCGCCTGAACGCAGGGTGCCTGACAAGGTGCCCAGCCCCACTGAAGACAATCCACATGCGCCATCTCCGGAGGCCTAGTGCGCCCAGGGCGCGCCAGCCGGCCAAGAGGGTGGGTACCAGCCTTTCTTCCCATCTCTCCGGCCTCCTCCCTGGCGCCCACGTGGGCGGAGCAGCGCGGGGGTGTGCGTGACAGGGGCTGCGGCAGCGTGTGCTGTGCGTGCGGTGGGGGTGTAGGCCGGGTGTCCTCACCCTCCCGGCCCCCAGCTGCCGCTGCGCGGTCCCAGGCTCCATCCTCCGTGCCACCTCAGTAGGGATCCCTGGACCCTGACCTACTCGGCCGGTAGGACATTGAGGGTACCGGCCGGCCACGCCCCCCTAGCCACTCCCTGGAGGCACTGGGTGGATCCCCCCCCCCTTAGTCTGGGGGCGGAATGGGAGAGGTATGGAAATAGGGGTGGCGCGAAGGAGAGAGAGGGGCTGGGGCAGGACAGGGAGGGGGCATAGGGAGAGAAGCGACGCAGAAGCCTCCGGCTGCATGATGCTGCAGGGAGATTTAGAGAGGAGCGGGGGATGGGAACGAAGGTGGGGGCCCACCGAAGTGAGAAGCCAGAGTGTCAGGGGCATCAGGAGGGAGCACCAAGCCCGGAGGAGGAGAAGGTGGGCGATGGGGTGGGGCGTCACCGGTCCCCGCGTCCCTTGCCACCGGGCCCGCCCATCGGTCTCGAGGTCAGCGGGTCCCCTTTGGGCAGCGCGCGCCTCCCTCCCCTGGCGTACCTGTACCTACCTGCTCGGCGCTCAGGCCCGAGCCGGGCAGCAGCAGCAGGCGTAGCGAGCGCAGCCCCGCGCCGCATCCTCCGGCCGCCACCTCCCTGCCCCGAGCTTACGCTGCCGCCGCCCCCGCCTTAAAAGGAACAAAACGGAAAAGAAAAAGGATGCGTAAAAAAAAAAAAAAAAGTAAGAAGCAAATGATGAAGACGGACTGATGCGCGCGCGGCTCGGCGGGGGTCCAGCTGCAACAGCACCGGTGACAGGGCTCCGGGCAGCCGGCCCGCGCGTGCCGCACACTCCCGGCTGCAGCTCCCGCGGCCGCCCGGCGCCCGGCTCCCAGCGAGGCCCCGCCCCTCCCCCGAGGCGCCTCAAGGATTGGCCCGTCCTCCTGTCAGTCAGAGAAGAGGGCGAGGTGCTCTCCCCGCCCCGCCCCCGCCCAGGGCCGACGCCGGGAGCGGTTCTGCGGCGGGGACAGGAGGCTCGGGGAGGTCTGAGCGTGCGCACTGGGCCTGGCGGCCCGCGCCGGGGTGGGGCTGGGGTCCCTTGGATGTGCGCGAGGTGCTGCGCTGGGTGTGGGTGCCCTTTGGATAAGGCGGTCAGTGGGAGAGGCTTTCAGGCACCAGTTAGAGCTAACCGGCCCCGGAAGTTTGTGCCTACCCTGTGAAGGTTCACATCCAATTTTGTTTTGTTTCGTTGGGGGCGGGGGGAGGGGGGGAGACGGATATAAAACCTGGGACTGTGACCATCCTGGGCATTCTTTCGGAGAAGACACAACGACAGCGGGTACGATATTTTCCCCTTTGCACAGAAATCTGAGGATCACAGATTAAAGGAAAATGTTGAAGGGGCCCCAGTTTAACAAGTGGCGGAGGCGGGGAGTCTACGCCTGAGCCTGTGACGATCACCGCTGGGCAAAGCCATAGCACCAAGCAGCAGTGGAATAAACGATGTGAGGTCCACCTGCGGCCTGAAGGAAGGGTGGCTTTGAGCTAGGCAAAGATTCATTCACTCAGTTTCCACAAATATTCATTGAGCACCTGCTAGGAACCAGGTAGCCATGAAGATCTTAGGGACACCTCAGGGAACAACTGAGAGAAGCCGCTGCCCTCCTGGGACTTACATTCCCACAAAGTGAAGGAAGGGCAGGGTATCCACAAAAAGCCCCCTCCTAAGCATGGGTTGACACTTCGATTGAGGAAAATGTGGCGCATTTGAGAATCTTATGAAGAGCAGATGTCTCTGGGCCAGAGAGAAGTGAAGGGGAGAGTGGCCAAAGATGAGGAAGGGCAGGGGGCAGAGGCTGGCGCGTCTCGTTGGGTATGCGCAAAGTGTCGTCTGTTCTGAGACTGTTTCACCTGGTAAGGTGGTCCCCGGGACCACTGTCAGATTTACGTATTTAAAATATACTGGTCAGGATAAGCTACGAGAAGACCCAGTAACAAACAAACTCAAATCTCACCATCTTTTTTGCTCATGCAACACATCCTGTCTGTCCAGCACAAGGCTCTGTTTATTCTGGTCAACTCAGTCGCGTACCTATGGTCGTTTTGGTAGTAGAAAGGAAAGGTGGCAAACTGTACTGGCTTTTAAAACTTCCTGTTGGACGAGACACATCACTCCCCTCAGGGTTCATTGGCCAAAGCAGGTCACATGGCCACCCCTGGCTTCATGGGGGGAAAAAAATTTTTTTAAATAAGAATGGCACCTTGTTGCCTGAAACCAAATCAGAGCTCTGTCAGTGAGGAAGAGGGAAGGATGAATATGGAGCAGGCAACTGGCAGTGGCAGGTAAGGTTTCGCGGGACCTGCAGCTTCTACGATTTAGAGCCCCTCTTTAAAAAAAAAAAAAGTAAGGAAAATTTCACAAATACAAAATTAGGTACAAAAATGACTGTTTGGAATAATAAAAAGCATTTTTTTAATGTTTCAAGTTGACAAGTATTACAAATTTTACAAAATCCAGAAAAATAATAATTTTTAAAATTAACTACCTGACATCCACCTTTATATATTTCTCTCTATTTTCGTCATTGTTGCTTTTTCATCCTTTTGGATAGTCTCTTCATAGCACAATGATTTTGTAATATTTTTTCCTGTGGAGAAAACAGAAAATTCAGGGCACTTCCCCAACGACGGAGTTTTTTTTTTTTCCCGTGTTGGTTAGAATACTTTCTTTCAGCCTCATAATTTACTATTGGTAGTCACGTTCATTTCTTGTCAAATTTGGGAAAACCTCTCGCATTCTTTCATAAATGAATACTAAGATTTAGAAGAATTACTTTTTTCAGTTTCCTTGTCGTAGTTGTATTAATGTTCACGATTAGGAATTGTACAAATTCACACCTGGAGATGACTCGACCAGTGCCCCCTGTGCCTCAGTGGCCCGCACAGGCACGTGGGGAGGCACAGGGAAAAGGCGGGTGCCCGGGCCCCTCCGAACCCCACTGAGGAGGGGCCTCTGAGAAGCAGGGCCCAGGGACCGGGATTTTACCGCGCAGCCGCGGTGGTTCCGATGTGAGCTGAGAGGTCCTGGACTGCGTGGCTCCCAGCTTGCCTTGTGACTCAGAAGGTCCGCAAGTCCAGGTCTCCCTGTTGGGAGAATCACCTTATACACGTTGTGTCTCCTCCTCCACACATATACTCTGGTGCCAGGCACCCTAACACAGGCTCTGACCCGGTGACCCTGGGTTGGCACAACGTTGGGGGAAGACAATCCTGGAAGCCATTATACCCACCCAGGGAGTAATAACGTGACCTTCACAGATTGGCTGAGAACCATATAAACACCTCCCATCAAACTCAAATGAACGCACTATTGACCCAACTTCCTTTCAGCTACTTCCCCCTAATGCCCTCGGCCACCTTAACACCTCCTGGTCTAAGAGGAAGTATGATAACAGAAAGTCAGAGGGAGAGAGACAGCGGGTGTTATGGGCTAATTATGTACCCTCAAAATTCATATGTGGAAGTCCTTACCCAGGGCCTCAGAATGTGACTGTATTTGGAGATCAGGTCTTTAAATTCATGATTAAAAGAGGTCACTGGGGTGGGTCCTCTTTTACCTTAAGATCCAATCTACCTGGTGTCCTTATAAGAGAAGTCGATTAGGACACAGACACAGAGGGACGACCATATGAGTACACAGGGAAAAGAGTCATCTTCACGTCAAAGAGAGAGGCCTCAGAAGGAACTAACCCTTCCCACACCCTGATCTTGGACTTACAGCCTCCAGAAGTGTGATAAAATGAGTTTCCAGGCCACCCAGCCTGTGATACTCTGTCATGACAGCCCAAGCAAACTCACACAACTTAACATACTTAGACACAGCCGGGCACCTACTGTGTGCCAGTGTTCTGCCAGTGCACCAGGGACAAGGCATGGAAACAGCTAGTGTCTGTTCTCAAGAGCTCATGGGTGGTGGGGAACTGAAGAGTGCATGGATCATTGTGAAGGGGGGCCCAGGGCAACAGAAGTGCAGGGGAAGGAGCTCCTAGAGCTGCCTAAATGAGTCAGGGGGGGCTTCCTGGAAGAGGAAACACTTGAGCTGAGCTCAGACAAGGAGAGGGGAAGCAGAGGAAACAACATGGAAGCATAAAGACCATGACATGGGTTTCTGGCCTGCTGCCCCCTAGAGGTCACACATGTTTAAGAGGTGACTGCTGGTGATTAAGGAATTTGGAAGAGGGTGTCACACCGCCGCAGTGGGAGGCAGACTCTGGCACGTGGGAGGAGGCTGGGTGGGAAGTGGAGGGGAGAGCTGTTGAATGGCGGCGATGAGGCAGGTTGAGGGCCACATCCAAGACGGTTTGAACCATAGTCCCAGAAGGACAGGTCAGAACCCTCTGAGAGGCCTCCCCGCCACACCCTTGACTGGGTGGTTGAAAATGACCCAACTGATAAGACTTGCTTTCTGGGCGGTGAGCTGTCCTGGGCCGGGGGGGACGGGGTTGCAGGGGGCAGGTAGGAATAATAACGAGAGCAAACGTTGGTCGGCTTGCTCGGAGCGGGCCCCAGGCTCAGCGCTCTGTGAATATCAGCTATCAGTCTGCACGACAGACCTCGGCAGAGCGAGGCTGGGCCACTTGCCCGAGGTCACACAGCCAGTAGAGCCAGGGTTCACACCCCAGCAGTCTGGCCCTGGGGGTAAGTGAATAATTACAGCATTGACTAACATTTAATAAGCACTTACTGGGTGCCAGGTACCATACTGAGCCTCACATATATTAACTCATTTTAACCCCCACCGTATCCTTAGAAACTGAAGCTTGGAAAGGTTCAGTGATGTTCCTAGAGTCCCCAGCGGATAAGCAGCGGAGCTGCCTCCTGCAGCAGCAGGAAGCAACTCGGCTCCCAGGCTGCTACAAAAGTAGAAAGCAAAAGCCGCAGGCATCCCCCCGAGGCAGAGGGGCACGGAGACCCAGTGCTGGGCAAGGAATGGGGGGCACCAGCCTTTGCCATCGGCTCGGCCGCACGTTAGCTGTGTCCCCATGACAAGGCCTCATCACCTCCCTGTCAAGTAGAAATGATGCCACACCCACCCCTGCCAGGCAGTTCAGAATGTGAACCCTGTCCCACCATTGGCCCCCTATGTCATCTTGAGCCTCAGTTCTTTCATCTGAGCAATGGGAAGAACAGCACCTACCTCATGGGCAGGTAGGGTGCTGAAATGTGACAAGGTCTGTCCAGAAAGTACACAGCCATGTAATGTGAAGAATAGAGACATTTGTTGAAGAAGACACAAGATACAAGAAACACTGTACACAGGACAATGACGCCTCAGTCCCCTTCCAAGCAGGCACCTTGGGACCTCACACAGTTCCCCCACTCACCATCAGTTGCCCCGTGGTATTTTCCTGAATCTCATCGATGGTCTGAAATCTCTTCCCTTTCGAAGGTGATTTTTAGTTTTGGGAAAAGCCAGAAGTTGCAGGGCACCAAATCTGGGCTGCAGGGGGACTGAGTTGCCTGGGTGATTTGATGTTTCGCCAAAACCTCTGCACAAGACGTGATGCCTGAGCGAGTGCACTGTCTCGATGAAGCTGCCGATCACCAGTTGCCCATGGCTGTGGCCTTCCGAATCACCCGAATAGTTTCCACAAAGGAATATTCAAGCTTAACGCAAAATTTGATGCAGACTCATTGCTCTACTCGCTCAGTCATTTTGAATGCGACGGCCACACAGTACACATGCTCACTCAGTGGTGTCTACGGCCCCCACTGACTACTACAGTGAAGTCATCATTGTTCACGCATGTGCATTCCAGTCCACTCTCCTTGGCTGCCAGGTTACATCAATGTTGTGCAAACTGTACTCATTATATTAACAACGGGTAGCTTTTTCTGGACAGACCTTGTAGATTATGACCGTGGCACACCTAAGGCGGAGCTGGGGCCACTAAGTGCGCTCAGGTGGTGAATGCCATGGGCATTCGTAGCAGGAAAGCTTACCTCTTTCCATCCCAGCACGGGAGGCTTTGTGGTGCCCGTTTTCCAGATGAGACAACCAAGACTTGGGGAGTCCCAGTGACCCTGATGAAAAGGATCAGGAAGCTCCAGCCGGGTCTCTGTGACTCCAGGTCCATGCCCTCCATCAACCCCCTTTCAAATCCAAGAGGACAAAGATGAGAACTGGACTAAGTAAAAAAGAGCTGCATGGCTCCATTTACGTAACTTTATCAAAACAACAAATGGTAGAAACAGAGAACTGATTGATTAGTGGTTGCCAGGAGGTGGGGGCAGAGGGGGGCAGGGAGTAAGGGTTAGCAGGAGGGTTCCTTGCATGGAACCATCCTGTGTCTGCACCGTGGCGGTAGGCACACGAATCTACCCGTGATATAATTACACAGAACTAAACACGCTCGTGCCCCCAGTTCACATGAAGGCAGGGAGACCTGAGTGAGCTGGACGGATCATATCAATGCTCACGCCTGCTCCGTCCTGTCGTGCTCCAGCCTTGTGAGGTGGCCTCGCTGGGGAGCCTGGGTGAAGGGTGTCCTGGGTTGGTCTCTCTGTACCATCTCTCGCGACTGCATGAGATATTACACATTGTCTCAAAACAAAACGGACACTGGTAACATTAAGGCAGTGACTGAGGCTCTGGCCCTGGGTACAGGGGGCCTGTGGGCTTTGCCTCCAGAAGCAGGTGGAGCTACCAGTGTTCTCTGTCACCGTCAGCACAGGGGGCATCTGGCCTTGTCAGTGTCAAGGTCCCTAGGCCAGAGCGTGCGTTTTTGCGTCTCCTCCCTGCCTTGCCATGAACACAGCTTTCTGTGGGCTATTTCTGGGTCCATGAATAATACATGCTCGTTGTAAACCATTCAAACAATGCAGGCAGCCCCAGAGAAGACAACGCAGGTCACCTTGAATCTCGCCATGCCTGCCAACCCCCACGGGCTCTCGAGTGACCAGGCCTTCATGCCCCCCTCCTGTGCGGATGCACGCGTGTAACTGTGCATGAACGGGTCCCTTTTATGCGCAATGCCTTTATTACAGATGCCCCCCCCAACACACCCCCTCCAGGTAGCCCATGTTCACTGCCTCACTTGCTTTATTTCATAGGTCTCTCCATAAACTCATGTGCAAGTACATGCTAATACACACATACATTTACATGCACATGCAGGGGCTTGGGGGCCACTGTTTTACAAAATGAATCCATCACAGTCGCATGTATCTGCTTTTTGCTTTCATGCTGATCGTCACCTCGTGAAAATCCCTGCCATCACCTCCGGGGAACGAGGGTCATCCTGTGAAAGGCTGGTGGCACCCCATGATGGGGCCTCGTCCTTGCCAACTCAGAGCAAGGGTGATAAAAATCCTCACATGTGGATCCTCAGGGGTCAGAAATTCCATTTCTGTGGATGGATTCCCAGGAGTGGAATTGCTGGGTTGATGGTCTAAACTAACAGATGCCAGCAGATGACCTTCCTAAGACTCTGTGACATGTTGCCCTTCTGCCTCAACGTACGGACCTTCTGTCAACAGCCAATGCCACCGCGTGCTGTGAAGGCTGCCGCTCTGCTGGGCATGAATGTCCTTGTGATTTTTGTTTGCATTTCTCCATGTACTGAGGAATTGGAGGAGTTCAAATATATGTATATATATTTGAAAATATATGCCTTTAGACTTATTCTTTGAGGGTCAATGCAGACCCTTCGTCCATTTCTTCCAGGCTTTCTGTTTGTCCATCTTTAAAGCTCCCAGTAGAGCGGCTCCCCCTTCACCCGTTTCCAGATCTAGCATTCATCTCTTGACTTTGCTTGTGGCACCTCCTGCCACAAAACAACAAACTTTTTATGTAGTCAACTATGTAAATATGTCTCTCACTTTCTTTTCTCATGTAGCTTCGAAGTTTTACTTGGTCAGAAAGTCTCCAAGACCCCTAGACTTTATACACAGCCTCCCAGATTTCCTTGCAAGTACCAGAAAAGTTGGTTTCACTGGACAGTTGTTAGGGAGTGTCTCCTCCAGTAAAAAAAATAAAAATAAAAACATGGTCTTAATGGCAAATGTAGCCCCATAAAATACTTTTAAGAAGAGAAGTTTCCGATTATTATAAAATATCTTTTTTAGTCTGAAATATTTCCAGAATGTCAAATAAGATATATAACAGGTCTATTTTCCAAAGCTCAATAAGGGGGTTTCCAGAAACGTCCGCCACATTTCTATACCACCTCAAAACAAACCCACTGAAGTTGTACTGTGCACAAGCAGCCCACGGGGACCCCGAGTGTTCTGGGGGTCGGACCCTTCCCCACAGTAAGGGATTTTGATTGCCCTTTTTGAGATTGCCCTAATCGGACGTCCCGGGGACGGGACGTTCACTCAGTAACTGTTAAATAGGACTTGTGACTTCAAGATTTAACTTTATTCAAGGAGTAAAATGATAAGAAGATACGCATTGTTGTACCCACCATTCAACTTAAGAAAAGAGCATTAATTCTTCTTCCATAAGCCTCTCTGCATTCGCTTACCTTTTTTCTCGGTGTGTGTTCATCTTTCCCCAAATTTCGTATGCATGGTCTCATGTCTATAAATATTCCTCCACCTTTTACTTTCCACTCAACGTTGGGTTTTTAACGCTTGTCCATTTCGATACACGGGGCTCACCTGTGAACAGACATTCTGGTGCTTTTCTTCTACTTAAACAGTGTGACTAAGGACACCTGCATTCACATCTTCAGATGCACATAGATAAGAGGTTCCTAGAACAGGGTTTCTCAACAGCAGAGCTGTTGACATTTTGGATAGGAAAATCCACTAGGTGCTGGAGCACCCTCCTGCACAGATGTGACAATGGAAAATGTCTCCAGAGAGTGCCAAATGTCCCCCCAGAAGGCAAGTCACGGCTGGTTGAGAGCCACTGGTATAGAGCACATACCATCGAAATGCAACCACCAGGTTCCGGACACCTCCTTCACTCAATACTAGCAAGCAGCTGTCCAGATGTGTATGCCAATTCATTATCCCACCAACAGCCTACATGAAACCCAGTTATTTGCCATCTTAGCCGACATAAAGTGTTGGCTGAAGGTTAAGTTATTGCCAATTCTGGGGAGCGGAAAGGGGTGTCTGCGAGCGACATAATGGTGAATTCCTGGCGCACTCTTTTCTGTTTGGCTAGCCACGCTTTCTCTCGATGAACATGCCTGCTCCTCTATTGGGTTGTCTTTTTCTCATCGCTATTCAGGGATTCTTTATATTTTATGGGTACTCGTGTTTTGTTGCTCATGTGTTAAAGGCTTGTCCTTTCCTGTTATCCTGGTTTCCACTGGGTGAATAGAAATATTGATTTAATATACTAAATGTTTTCCATATTTGTCGTGATGATTTGTGCTTTTGTGTTCTAAGGAAGTCTTCCCTCTCTGGAGTCACTAAAAGTTTTCTCCCATACCCCCTTATAAATGTTTTAAAGTCTTACTTTTTGGTTTTAAGAATTCACGCCCTTGGAATGAGTTTTATGTTCAGTGCGAGCTTGGGGTCCCATTTCATTTCTTCCCCTCGTGGGAACAGCCAGTTGTCTAACATCACTTATTTAAAACTCTGTCCTTCCCCACCGTGAACTGCAATGCAACCTGTGATGACTATCAAGTTTCCACGCGTTCACGGCCTGCGTATGTGGCCCCATTTATCTATTTGTCTATCTCTGCACCAATAATATCGCACTGTTGGAATTATGTTAGCTTCACAATAAGCCTTGATTCCGTCAAAGCAAGCGCCCTCTGCTCGTTCATCTTCTTCAGGAGCATTTTAAGCTTCTTAGCCCTTTGCTCTTCAAAAAATATTTTTTTTGGAATTAGCTTGGCAAATTTTGCAAAAAAAAAAAACAAAAAACACAACCTTGTTGGGATTTGAATTGGAACTGCATTAAATCTGTCACACAGTTTGGAGAGATAGGATATCTTCCCTCAGGTGCTCCCATTACTGAAACCCTCTATTTATGTAGGTTTCCTTAAACATCTTTCAATATGGAATTATAGTTTCCTGTGTAAGTTCTCATGTATCTGTCAGTAGACCTATTTTTGTTTTGGTATCATCAGTGGTATCTTTCTTAAAATTATAAGTGTTCTTTATATAATAGGTAGAGGAGCCTACATGTGTTCATTAAATAAACAGTGTTCATTAAATAACATGTGTTCATTAAGTAACAACAGATTGTATGTGTCGTTCAAATCTCCTTTATCCTTTCCAGCTCTTTCTGCTCTTTTGCCTATAAATTATTAAGAGGTATGTTGACATTTTACATTCATTTCGATGGCTACTATAAAAAAACCAGAAAATCACATTTGTTGGTGAGGACATGGAGAAACTGAAGTCCTCGCGCACTGTTGGTGGGAATGCAAAATAGTGCGACCAGTGTGGAAAATGGTATGGTGATGTCTCAAAAATTAAACTTACAGTTAATATACGATCCTGGAATTCCATTTCTGTGTGTATACCCAAAAGAAGTGAAAGCAGAGACTTGAACAGAAATTTGTCCAATCATGTTCGCAGCATTGTTAATCACAATAGCCAAATGGCAGGAGGTGGCAGCAACCCGACGGCCATCAACAAATGAATGGATAAGTAATATGTAGCCCTTATGGCAAGACCCTACGGCTCCATCACAATTCCAGCATCATTTGCCTCACCTCCCTGCAGCACGGGGCCTGCACCGTCTCACGTCGCCACCACAGGGAGGGTGAGTGGGGTGCAATAACACACTGGGTTGGCCAGAAAGTTCGTTTCATTTTCTCCATAGAAGACACACATTTTTCATTTTCACCAATAACTTTATCAATTTGGATATTTTCAGTAGGTCGGCTATCTCCTGCATGGTATATGTCAATTGTTCTCAATTAACGTCTCGATCTGATGTCTGCCAACTTCAGCTGGCCTACCCGACCGTGGAATATCATCATCCAGTGAGAAATCTCCAGCACGAAGCTTCGCAAACCAGTTTTGACATGTTCAATCAGTCTCAGCACCTTCTCCATACGCTGCACACATCTTTTTTTTGCATTTTGGTTGCATTTTTATCTTTCTTGAAATAATAAAAGCATAATATGCCAAAAATGTTGCTTATTTTCTTCTCACTTCACTATTAAAATGACTACACAAATATTCACCAATTTTGATAAGATTTTTGTTTAAAGGTGCGCTGATAGGACAGCTGACACGATACAATCTAACAAAAGTGTTTCAAATGAAGTTGAAGACAGCAAAGCATTACTAGAGCCATCATAAGGACAAAACAAACAAACAAACTTTTTAGCCAACCCAGTATCTTGAGAGAGAGAGACAGAGACAGAGACAGAGACCACATTCACATAACTTTTATTATAGTATTTTGTTACAATCGTTCTATTTTATTACGCTACTGTTCCTCTCTTACTGTGCCAAATTTATAAGTTAAACTTGATCATAGATGTAAAGGAAAAAATATAGTATATAAAGGCACACCTCGGAGATATTTCGAGTATAGTTTACGACTGCCGCAATAAAGCGATGCCGCAATAAAGGGAGTCATACTCTTTTTGCGGTGGAGGGTCTTGCCTTCAACTGGAAAACACAGAGCATCTGTGAAGCACAGTAAAATGAGGCGTGCTTGTTAGGTTTCCATGCTACCTTCTGTTTCAGGCACCTCTGAGGGTCCTGTAACAGTCCGCCATGGCTAAGAGGGGATTACTATAGCCAGCACAAGGTCGCCCAGCAGAGGCAGGAGGGTGGACCCAGGCATCTGGCGCCAGGGCCTGGCCCATCCTGTAAGCAACCTCTAAACTACCCACAGAATGTGAAGCCTGGGATTGTCTTCAGATCACCTGCCACAGACTGGAAGGGAATGTGCAACATGGAAATATTGCCATTGAAAGGAGGGGGTGGAGCTCCTGGCTCTTTTTCAATGTTTAGAATTATCGTTGAAATTATATTTTGAATTTTTTAACGTAAAGGAGGAAAAACGATTACGTTACCAGGTGGTTGACTTTGCAGTGCCGGATTCCTGAGAGGGGCTGCTCTGAATTTTCTAATTTCCCCACAATGTATTGTGTATTCTTGTACGATGTAAAAATATTAAAGTACGTATAAATAATTTAAAGATGACTGGGCGCACTTACGTGACCGCGGAGGCAGGCGGTGGAAGGCCTCTGCCAGGAGCCGGGGGCAAGGGGCGTGGCTGACGGCCTCCTCCGCGCCCACTCGCTTGCCCCACCCCTTTCCAGCTCCTGACCCCGCCCATCCCGGGCTGCTCGGAAAGCCTGGAGCACGGAGCACCCTAGGATGCGGCTGGGACTGTCGCCTGCCGGCCGCCACAGGCCGTCGCCGGCCTCGCTCTGCGCTGTGCAGTCCCGAGCGGACCAAGCCGGCACCGAGGCTCCCGCAGCGCGCTTCGAGTCGCTGGTCCCAGGGCTGCTACTCTTGCGGGTCCCCCAACGCTAGGACGGCGCGTGGGGCGGGGGAAAGCGGAGGGCACCGGAGGGAGCGAAGCCGGATCAGAGGGCGCGGGGCGGCGACCCTGGTGGGAGGGTGACATGCAGCAGGACAGTGACCAGTCTTCGGGTCAGTGGCTGGACTTGCAGATCCCCCCGCGTCGGGCGCGCACCCGCTTCCTGGGAGTGTGGGGGTCGTGCTCGGGCCGGGGTCGGGGCGCCCCAGCGTTCATGAGCCAGGCGGCGCGGATGCGGATGCCCGGGCTGATGCCCAGGCCCTGGCATGTGTCTCGGCTCTGCGCCCCGGCCAAGTTGGCTTCCCGTGTGTCCCCTCGGCGCAGGTGCCCGGCGGGTCCCCGTGCCGCGGTGACCTCATCAGGCACAGCCTGGCCCCGCACCGCCCTTGAGTGAGTCCCAGGCCCTCCGCGTCTGCCAGTGTTGAAGGAGGTGCGGTCCGGGCTCCGGGGCCTGCCTGCAATCAGGGCACCACCGCTTCTTGGGGCGCAGCCAACTGGCGACTCAGACCATAAGAGCGGTTGCATTGATGGGGCGCTTGGGCCCCTGGCTCTGGGCTCAGCCCACCTGTAGCCACCTGTTGCGTCTAATGCCCACAGTGGCCTGGGGGCGGGCATTGCCTCATCTCCACAGGGAGAAACCTAAGGCCTTCAGTGATCTATCTGAATGGGGCTTCACGGACTGTCACTGGCATAACCAGGATTCAACCCGAGGTCGCTGGGTGCCAAAGCTTCATAGCAAGCATACAGATGCTGAAATCGACCCCCAGAAAGGTTCGGGTTTCTGTCCAGAGCCTTCCCTTATGCAGAACATCCTGTTTCCCAACCTTGTAGTATACTTAAGTGAAAATCATGTAATTTGCTCCTGGGTAATGTGTTTCTGTCACCAGAGGGCAAGTGGCATCTGGGCCTAAAGTTGAACTTGCAGACAGTATTCTTGGGTTTCAACACAGACTTTGAAGTTAAAATAACAGCAGTTCTTGGCTATAGCCTGCTTCCCGGGTGCCAGGGACTATAACTGCATCAGTGCTCCGTGGCACCTTCTTGGTAGCCTATCTTAGAGATGGGAGAACTGAGACACTGAGAGATGTAGCTGGTAGGTGGCAGCTGGCTCTGAAGCCAGGAGTTCTAGCTGAGTCATAGCGGTGACCATTGCACTGTCCAGCCCGTGGCGGGGCCGGGGCTCCAGGCAGGTGCCACCTGTGTGTGGGTTGGAGAGATCTTGAGCAAGTCATAGAACATTCCTGAGCCTTAGTTTACTCATGATTAAAATGAGGATACTAGGCAAAGCGATCGGCATGGCTTTGCCCTCCAGGGAACTGAGATTTAGTGCTGACTGAGAGCTCTCTGCCCTCCACTTGAGAGATGGCACCCTGCTCCCAAACGGGCTTCCCTCCGCTGTCCAGCTGTGACTGGACCCTTGGCAAGGGGGCCACGGCAGAGGAGATTTGGGGCTGGGCCCAGCAGGACAAGGACACCTGAAGTCGGCTGTCTTGGATGGGAGGGATTTCTGCTTGTCAGCAAGGTCTCTGGGCAAACGAAGAGTAGGTCACTCAAGGTGTAAGGTCTCATCTGTGCGCACCCCACTGTAGACCCTTGGGAAGGTCACTGACCTCTCTGAATGTCTCACTCCACCTGCGGATATCACCATGGCCATAAAAGTCACGCTGAAGATTAAACAGGATAAGATACATAAAGGGGTCTGCTGATCAGCCATTTTGATCAGTACCTTTTGGGGTCAGTCGCATCAGCTGGACGAGTGTGGGGCTGGAGGAACTGGGAGGGTCCAGACTCCCGAAGCCTCAAACACCAGGCTGAGGGACCTGGACTTCATGCCGAAGTCAGGGGGAGCCAGAGAGGGATGTGGACAGAGAGGGAGGTGGTGACACAGTCACCTGTGGGTCCAGAGGCAGGGCCCAGGGGAGGAAGCCGAGTCCGACACTGCTGGTGGGTCTGAAAGGTGCCCGGTCCCGTGGAGGGGAATGTGCCAGCCGGGATCTACCTAAATTGCAAACACACATGCCCTTTGACCCAGCAACCCAATTCCTCAAGAACCCACTGCATATAGGAAATGCCACGTGTGCATTTCTCACTAGGGACTGCTAAACTCACCGTGGCCCGTGAATACAGTGGGACGCGATGCCACCTTCACCAAAGAACGCAGTGGCTCTAAATGGGCGGAAAGCACTGCAAGACAGTCAACAAAAAGAGCAAATTAGAGCAGTGCAACTTGTTTGCCACGGTGCAGGGGACCGGGCTGTTTCTGAATGTGCAGGCTGGCTCCGGAAGGGTACGGGCAGAGCCCCTGACAGTGGTTGCCTCCAGGGAGGGGGCTGGTGCTGGAGCACCAGGGAGGGGTGAGAGCTGCCTTTCACTCTCACCCCAGGGGTGCCCTTGAGTTCCGAGCCGCACCCACAAGTTATGATTCCAAACAAAAACACTAGCCCCTAAAAAGTAAGAACAGCCCGAGTGATAGGTTACAAGGCTTGGACCAGACTTGTTCATGAAGATATAAAAATGGGAGAAGCCGGGAAAATTCTGGAGTCTGGGTCTGGTCATCAATATTTGCCACATTTCCTCTTGCCAGGAAGCTGAGGAAGGTCAGTGGGCTCCGTCAAGTCTTCCCTCCCTACCAGAGGAGTAGGCGCCTGGAACAGTTTGGCAGGGGGCGCTTTCGGCATCGCGGCTTATGAAGTAATACCTAGTGGGAAACCGACGGCGCCACGCTGAGGACAGAGCCTTGAGCGTGGTTACCTGCCACTCAGGGCCACGCAGACACCCGGTCTGGCGGCCAGAGATCTGGGAGCCAGGACTCGCCTGGCCTGTCCCGACTGTGTGGTTCTGCTTCCCTGTGAGCTTCAGTTTCCCTCTCTGTACACAGCCCATGTGTGTGTGTCGTGTGTGTGGGTGTGTAGGAGAAAGCCTGGTCGTGCGTGCCCCTCATAGCCCCGAGCCATGCAGTGTCCGCCCCCACCGCCCACCTGTCTCTGCCATGGGGTCACTGTTATTACCCTGCCTCCTCCCTGGGGATCAGGGGATAACTTGACCCTGTCGGCATTCTTGAGGGATAGATTTCTGCAAACGTGCCAATTTAAAATGCCACTAAAGTCACAGTGACATTTCCTGAGAGCCTACTAAGTGCCATGTGCTATGCTGAGGAATTTATAAGTTTTAGTTTAACCCCTGCCCCCAGAATGTGAACTCCAGGGCACTGAACTTCTGTCCACTCTGTGTGCTGATACCCACTGGGCCCGGCTCCTAGTGGGCATCCTGCGAGCACCTGTTGTGTGAGCGGGTCTTGCGACAGCTCCTCGGAGCAGATCTGCACCCACCTTCCCCACAGGCGAAGCGTGCTGCTAATGACGTGAAGCTGATTCATGGGAGCTGGGGCTGAACTGGGTGGTCTGGGTCCAGAGCCCACACTTTTAACCACAGCGCCCCACTGAAGGCAGGGCCGTAAGCCAAGTCCAACAGAACGGGGCTTGAGGGACAGGCCCTGGGCCCTCCACCGCTCCTGCCCAGGGGCAACTTGTTTCTCCCACCGCCTCCCCTGTGTAGTTAGCCTTTGTGCCCCGGGAAAGTGACCATCAAGTTGGGTTTCAGACATTGCTGTCACTTGTGAGCATTTGAAAATGCGAATGGCACATTGCAGAGTGCCCGAGCTGGACGGGCTGCAAGGGTGGCGGCCATGTCAGTCTCTCTGACCTATGGCCATCTCTTGCGGTTGTAGCGCCTGCGGAATTCCCCCACGCACCTCCAGATGGGGCAGGTGGCCTGCCACCTGGGAACCCAGTGACCCAGACCAACCGCCAGGGCCTGGCATCTCCGCCCATGCAGCACACCATGCTGGCTGACCGGGGTGATGCCAAGGGGCAGGACACAGAGGAACCAAAGGCAAGTGCGGTGCCCAGACCCAGAGCGGAGAGCATCACATGCCGTGCAGGTATTGAAACTGAGTGACAGCAGCTGCGGTTTTGCTGTTGCTGTTCTCCGAGTTCTGGGCCAGGCATTCCCAGGCGTTGTCTCTTGAACCTCTCAGCCCTATGAGATTGATATTTTTATCCCCGTTTTTCAACACAGATAACATTGAGGCACAGAGAAGTCCAGGAACTTGTCCGGGGACACCCGGTAAGTGGCA
This sequence comes from Mormoops blainvillei, assembly GCA_004026545.1. Classification (NCBI taxonomy): domain Eukaryota; kingdom Metazoa; phylum Chordata; class Mammalia; order Chiroptera; family Mormoopidae; genus Mormoops; species Mormoops blainvillei. The sequence goes on along the minus strand of PVJD01011658.1, from coordinate 10,021 downwards.
GAGCAGGATTTGAGCTCCGAGAGCCTGGCTCCTGACCCTAACCACTCCGGGGAGTTTGGGGTCCTGGGGAAGGCTCTGGGGGGGAGGGGAGCAGTTCCCATCTGGGGAACAGCCCCGATCCATGCTCTGTGTTTGAAAAGCAACTGGTGGGGAGTGGAGGGCACAGTGGGGGCTAAGTGGGGAGAAGGTGGGCTTCGGAGGCAGACAGGTGGATACTGGGATCCCAGTTTAGACCACCTCACTGTGGTGCTTGGCACAAGGCATATTAACTCTTTAAACCTCAGTTCCTTCCTAGTAAAATGGGGATAACATTGCCCACTTTAAAGGAACTTCTAAAAACTAGGTGATAACAGTCACCTACCAGAGGGTCAGTTCCATTATGGGAGCACAACAATGGTTTTTTCCTTTTTATCTTATTATTGTAACAGTTCAGGTGAGAGATGGCCAGGTCTGCTGAGAAATGCCAAAGAGAAGCAGCGACACTTTGTGTCGGTTAAGATAGCAGCACACGTCAGAAGCCCCGCAAACAGCAGCGGTTCGGACGAGGCAGAGTTTGCTTCATTCCCTCGCGTGTGAAGGGCGCCCAGAGGTAGGCGGCTCAGGGCTGGAGCGGAAGTATCGCAGCTGCTCTCTGCCGCAGTTTGAACATGGAAGGTCTGGGCTGGTCAAGAATCCTACTCGAGTGGATTTTTCTCCCTGGAATTTGGCCAGTCTGTTGGTTTTTCTGCTCTGCCGCTGGTTACGCTTCTTAAAAATATCAACGTTTCTTTGCTCCATCATCGTCCACGACTCCTCTTCCTGTTTAGCTGACGGACTTGCGCGTGTGGGAAATGTTCTCACACAGTGACACCCTGTGCTAATGATCAGCTCCCTGTGTACGTGGCTCAACGGAGGGCAGGCCAATTTGGTACAAATCCTGTGTGAGAAATTCAGGGAGAACAGAAAGCTTCAGAGAAAAATACGCCTGCAGCCTTTCCAAGCACCTTTGTCTCAGTAACTATGGTTTCTGGGCAAACGAAGAAAACACGCAGGGAGGCTTTTCTTTTAATAAAGAAGCTGAAGTGAAGAGCCAAGGATGGCAGTAAAGTGAAAAACACGTTTATTGTGGATTTTGGTTTGGAGTAACAGAATATAGAGAAGTACAATAAAAAGTATTGAAGTATTTCTTCCAAGCAACAAAAAAAGTTTTTTTTTTTTAAACAGCCTCCCCTCTGTGCTATAGCAGAGGGGCTGAGCAGGGGAGGACAGAGGGTGGCTGCTGTGATGTTGGGAACAGGTGACCTGGCCCACGTTCCATGTGACCCTGGGCAGCTATGGGGTCGCCCTCGAGAGGCGTGGCTCTAACAGAGCCGGAGTGTGTTCCTGCCTCTCTGCTTGGCACCGCCACTCGGTGGCCAATTCACGCCATTGTTCTGTGTCATCCTGTGACATGGAGTGTTGACACGTGCTTTAACTGGGGAATGAGACCCACGTTTAGGAGCGTTGTTGGAAAGCCCCAGCGACGTCTAGAAAGGGCGGTTGCTTTCCCGGCTTGTGGCAGAAATCAGAGGTGGCCGGGCCCTGGGAGCTCTCCGTGGTGCTGAAAGGACGGCCTCCTTCAGTTTCCGACTCCAGGGAACAGCACGATCTGCACGGACAGTGGGAAGGGCGTGCTTTACTGAGCACACTGCGCACCTGGCACCTCCTGGGCACCTGCGGCACTGTCACACAAGAGCATGTGGTGGCTGCCGGCTCTTGGCCTCTGCCTGGCCTGCGCTTGACCCTCCTGCACTGTCCAGACCTCCTCTGTCCTTTGGCCCCCGGCACATCTGGCCTGGCTGTGGTAGGTGCCAGGTCCTCGCCCCGCAGCCTGTTGGGCCACTGCCCAGTTTAGTGCCCCCTGACTGCTGGGAAGGCCGAGATGGGCACGTCGGGGAGAGAGCTTTGAAAACTAGAAAGTCGAGACAGTTGAAACAGATTTTCAAGGCCATGTTTTGGTTACTCTTCACCTTTTTTGGCACATGCGCGTGTTCGGTTCAGGCAGATGTGACACTGAGCCATGAATGCAGGGTGTCCAGGCTGCCATTCTGGGGTCCCTTCCCCTGTGATGAACTGTGGCGATTGTTCTACCTCTGTCAGTCTCCGCCCTTAGCCCGTGAGCTGCGGAGGCCAGGGCCTGTGTCTTAGTCAGCCCTTGAGCCTCCGAGCACGGCACGGGGTCCTGAGAACAGCAAGGGCTCAGGCACTGTCGCGGAACCAAGGGACATGATGAAGAGTGAGTCTAGATTTCCTTCCCAAGCGCCGGCTTTAGCGGGAGAGGGTCCTGTGTTCGATCCTGGCAGCCAGTGCTGAGGGAACACTTCCTGGGTACCTGGCTCTGTCCTAAGAACGACACAAATACTAACACATTTAGTCCTCACTGTAACCCACAAGCTAAGGGCTATTATGAACCTCATTTTGCAAGCTGGGAAACTGAGGCATGGGGATGTTCCTAATTTACCCAAGGGCACATGGCTGGTAAGAGGCAGAGAGCTGAGATGTGAACCCAGGCTGAGCACCAATGACAGTGCTCAGGTGTTAACCCCCCACCTCCCAGTGCCAAGGCGTGGTCCCAGCCCCCTGTGAGCCCAGTCACCTAACCCTTGGGTTGCCTTCTTGATCGTGCCCCGTGAGTGCTGTGCGGTCATAACACAAGGGGTGGGACTGTCATGGCTCCCACAACCACGGGGGAACACCAAGGTGGCAGGTGCGTCTCTCCGTGCCTCGGTCCCCTCATCTTCCAGGGGTGATCACTGCTACTCTGTAAAGCTCTCAGAAGTTAGAGGTCACGTGGGTGGAGCACAGAGAGGACACTCGGTCTATTGTCGTTATTGTCGCAAACTGATTCGCATTCATAAATCATGAGTGACGGCCTGGGGTTTTCTTCTGCGGTATTTCTGTTTCAGACAAGGAAAGGGGCTTGGCCTAAAGGCAGGAGAAGGAAACCCCCAGGGGATCTTTAGGTTCCCTGAGGTCCTACGACAGGGTAAGATTGGGGGCACTTGCCTGACCTGGTGTGAAGGGACGTGTGGGGCTCGCCACGTGGCCACGATCCCATCTCAGCCTTCACCGGCTTTCCAGGGCCCCTGGTCATTAGCGGCTTCACACCACAGGGGTGAGGGCAGGTCGTTCGGCCCTTGAACCTGGGATGAGGTTTGGATGCTCAAAGGAGAGGCCAGGAGAGCTGGGCTTGGGCCACAGTCAGGAAGGGGGGAGCTGTGGGGTCAGCGTCTGGGTTCCCTACCGGCTTGCAGACATGAGTGTCCTGGGGCCTCAGGTGAGGTGGTTAACCTTTATCAAGGCTCAAAAGCCCTCCCCGCCCCCATAGTGTCCTGAGACCTTGTCCCCTGTTCCCCAGCATCTTAGTCCCATGCCACTCCCTTCCACTGCTCTGAGGGCCACCGTGCTGCTCTGGAAGCCTGTGTGGCTTCCTCTTTGTCCACCGGTCCACACATTTCTAAGAGCGCGGCGGGTCTTTTCTGATTTCTTGTGGTTCCTGAGACTGGTTTGTCTCACTCCAGCGCGCCCAACCTTTCTCCCCCTCCCTGATGCAGATCCTTTTGGTCAGGTCGGTGTAGGACCCATGCCTGGAGCATGTAGGCCACACAATCACCCTCTCAGCAGGGGGCATTGTGTCCACCATATAAAGGGGAAACCGAGGCTCTGGCGGGCAAGTGACGTGCCCACCCAGTCTTTATGTGCCTCGTGCCCCTCCAACCGTAAGCCCCTCCCTTGACTCCTCCTCTTCCATCAGTCTCTCAAGAAAACAGCCATTCAAGCATTTTCCTCTGTTAAATCAGCCTCTGTTTCACGGGTTAGATGAACAAATATTGGCAAGGCCCCGACGATTTCCTCTTATGAAAATGAAAGTAGAAATAGCTGCATGAGCCCCACTGACTCCTCTCCCCACGGGCTCTCAGAGCCGCTGTGTTTGTTCCATCCCGGTGCAGGTATGTGATATTCCTAAGCGAACAGAAAAGCCAGCTGAGGGCCAAGCACCCGGAGCTGCCGTTTATGGAAATCACAAAGATGTTGGCTGCTCAGTGGGCTCAGCTGTCGCAAGAGATAAAGCAAGTGAGTCCTCTTCCATGAAGAATGAGGACAGGAGTGGCCCAGCAGTCCGCAACCTCAATTAGGGGCTGCTCCTCCTACTCCATCTTTTCTCACTGGAGCCAGAGGGAACTTTCTGGAATGCAGGCCTAAGGCACCCCTCACCCAACTCCTTGAAAGCGATGACTGGTTCTCTGTTGCTTCTGGCATGCACCCTCTCCCAAACCACGTTGGGTGCAATGGTTCATCCTTGAAACAAGAGTCTGTTGTCAAGTAACTGCAGGAAATTCTGGAATGAACTCCCTCTGCAGGAATTTTTTGGAGCATTTAGTATAATTCTGTTCACTGAAAACGTATTTCAGTTGAGCCCTGCTGTCCTGGGGTGAGGTGTGGAGGGTGGTGGAGCTGAGCACTTTAGGGGATGAGAAGCTCTAGGGGGGTCATCACTGGTGCCAGGCCTTCTCAGACTCATTCTACCATGGAACCCCTCTTCCCCGCACCTGTTAATTTCCTGAGGAAGGATGTTGTGGGATCACCTAGAAGGAAACACCAACTTACAGAATGTAGTGGAAGCCCTTTGAGAGACATACGTGTCTAATATCCCCTTCTGCCCTTCCCACGCGCTGGACATCTCAACCACGCTGATCAAGCCACGCCCACTCCAAGGCCACCTCCGACAAGAAGCCCTTCCACGCCCCTCCTGAGTTTGTCCAACCTCAAAGCCTATACTCTTTCCAGAACCGTCCTAGATTGCAGAGACCATCCTAGATTGGCCTGAGTAGGTTGGACAGGAGGACCCCCCAGCCCCCCAATCAGGGGGGTCTCAGAATCTCCACGCTCCTTCCAGAGGTCCGTTTACCAAGCAGACGAGGAGCTGCAGGCCTACCAGCGCTCCCCGGTGCACCGAGCCTTCCTGCGGAGGCGGGCGGCTCACGCGGCGCAGGCGCTGTGTGGTGAGTGGGCCCGGGGTTAACCCCTCCTCAGACATGTGGTTTGCAAGCATTTCCTCCCCTTCTGTGGGTCGTCTTTTCATTTTGTTGATTGTTTGCTGGACAGAAGCTTTCTAGTTTGATGCGGTCTCACTTGCTTACTTCTGCTTTTGTTGACTGTGCTGTCGGCGTCAGACCCTAAGCATCAGCGCCGCGCCCCGTGGTTAGGAGCTTTGCCCGGCGTTTCCTTCTACAGTGCTGTGGTTTCAGGTTCTAGGTGTAAGTCTTGAATCCATTTCAAGTTCAGTTTTGCGTAGGGTGTAAGATTAGGGTCCGATATCATTTCTTTGCGTGGGGCTATCCATCTGCCCATTCCCCATTGTGTGCTGAAATTTGCTGAGAGGGTAGATCGTGTGTTCTTATCACACAACCCCCCCCAAAAAAGATAACCATGTGAAGTGACAGATGTGTTAATCGGTCTGAGTGTGTTCATCATTTCCCAGTGCACACACATGGCCAGTAATCACCTTGTACACAGTAAATGTAATTATTTATCAGCAAAGTAGGTTGGGAGTCAGGGGGCGCCACGGCCTCCCTGCAAAACGCGGCTGGCGTTATGGTTGCGGGCGCTTGTGGCGGAGGTTCTGACACACCCTGAACTTGCTGATTCTAAGAGGCTCCTCCCTCCCTCCCACTCAGGGGGTCACAGGGCCCTCAGGGGCTGCTGGGGCTAGCGATTATGCTCAGTCCTTTGCAAACGGAAAAAGGAACGGCAGTTGGGGAACTCACCGCTTTTCAAACGCGAAAGTGCCCCTCGGATCACTGGGAATCCTGTTAAAATACGGGTTTCTGGTGTTGCCGAGGCTGGGGGTCAATGTCCCTGCAACATTCACAGTCCCCAGGGAGCGCGCCACTGCAGGCCCTGGCCTGGCCAGAGGCACACCAGGTTTGCCAGGAGTTAACACGCTGAACACCCATAAACTAGTGCACAGAGGAGTTGGCAGATAATAATACCCCAGTCTTCCGGCTCCCACCCCACATGGTGGGACAACCCTGAGTGGGTGCCATGCGCCCCCTAGCGGCCCCTGGTGGGGCTGCGCCCCATGGACTGTGGCGCCCTGGCTCTCTTCCCTCCCCTGACTCCCTCTCCCGCTCCCCTACCGGTGTCTCCTGGGATCACCGCCCAGAAAACGCACTCACACCAAAATCGTAGCCGCGGGGTCGGCCTCTGGGGGTCCCAGCCTCAGGAAGGAAGGCCACTCCATGCTCTCAGTGTCCACTCTGATCCATTGTATTTACTGGTTTCCACTTCCCGTTTGTTTTCAATCAAGCACCTGCGGCTAAAAATACCCCTCTGGGAAACCACCGGGCTCCCGCGGAAGTGTTAGCAGGTGTGCGCACCTCACCGAGCCGCACCAGGTCTCTGGCGATTCTGAGGGGCAGTTGCGAAGCTCCTGCTCTCTTCACAAATGCCAGAACTGTGCCCCAGATTCTCTGCGAGTAGCTGCCATTCCCTGCTCATATTTTTCTTCCTAAAAATGCCACTTGTCAGACTTAGCAGAAAACCCGTCGTCTTGCTTCCCCTCTCAGTCCAGCTGGAGTCCTGGGGCGTCTCCTGATTTTCGTGGTGGTTTGCAGATTGGCGTCCCATGCGAAGCTGGTGCCTTGCAAAGAAAGGTCACCCCAACAGAGCTCAGTTGCTGTTGTGGGTTTGTTTTTTTTTTTAACAAACAAGGTGTGTTACTGCCTTATTTAAACATAGTAATTTTTAAAGCTTACTCTATACAAATATAATGATTATAAGGAACAAGTGTTAAAATATGGCCTAGAATCTGCCATGCTAATAGAAAATGAACTGTTTTCATTTTCCCTCCTTTCCCTCTACTTTGTTTGGTACCCAGCCCGGTGTTTATAAACTGCAGTCAGAGGTGCCTGGGGTTTTCTTGGGCTACAGGATTTTCAGACCTCAGTTGACAGTGAGGCGCTGAGCCCAGCACAGCTCCCGCAGCAGCACTACACGATGCACCGCAGATAAACGTCTCAGCCTTGCAGCCTCAGAGGGTGGGGCTTCTGACCTGCACGTGGATCCCCACCCCCTCCCAAATCAAAGCTGAGCCCTTTCCTGAGACGGATGCTTTTAAAAATGATGCCATTTGTTTCTTTGTCCAGAATGGGTACACCAGGAAGTAAATTTGAGAGCGAAAGCCTCAAATTCTTGGCAGTTGATACAAGTATTTGGGGGATGAAAAAGTGGTTTTGAAGGTCGCCACCCTCACTGGGTATGGCAGGCTGCAAAATGCCCCTGCCGAAGGATATGTAGGTCCTAGTCCCTGGGACCCGCGACTGTTACCTTCTGTGGAGACCAGGGGCTGGTCTTTGAGGATGTAATTAGAATCTTAAGATAGGGGTGGCAATTATGCAGTCACAGCGATCTGGAGGGGCGAGTCCCTACTGGGGACTCGAGCCCCGAGCCAAGAGGGTTCTTGGTTTCGTGTAGGAAAGAATTCAAGATGCGAGCCAGACAAGAGGTTCAAGTGGAAAAGCAGGTTTTATGGAGTGGAGCGAAGGAGCAGGGAGGGCCACTCCGTGGACAGTAGCGGACTCTCCTCACGAGAGAAGGAAGAGACCCCGAACAGTCCCTGGTGGTCGAGCCTCTGTCTGTCTGCAATTTGTATGGAAAATGGCTGGCAGAGGGAAATAGAGAGTGGGAAACGCCGGGCCAGACTTTAACCGTAACAAGGTACATTTTGTGGCCTTGCCTCTTCCCTTCATGGTGTGGGTAAGCGATGTGGCACGGGCGGGCAGCCATTAACCCGCCCTTGCAGGAATTTTCTTTGTCCGGAGGCTCTTCGCGGTCGGCTTGCCTCTCGGGTCAGCGTGTCCGTATCAGGCAGCACGTGGGTGGCAGGCCCCTGACTTAACTTTGACTCGAGTTCATTTATATAGCGCACATGCCCTCTCCTCTCTATTCACAGTGTCCTTAGAAGAAGGAGCAACGTATAATGATGTATCACTATAAGCAAAAGTGAGGGTGTGGAACGTTTGTTGACCGGCGTGTGCAGCTTGGTGGGCATTTGGGGGCCCTTTCTCAGCAACTTTGGCAGCACAGACCTCTCTCCCCTCCCGGAAGCCCCTTCCAGACGCAGCACCCTCCCGGCTCCCCTGCACCATCTCCCGCTCCTTCATTATCATCTCAGCGAGAGCCAGAGTTGGCCTCGCAGAGGGGGGTGGGAGAGGTTACAGCCGACGTCTTCCAGGCTGAAGCACCTCTCGGCCAAAGGAGCCCCACTCTGATAAAGGAGGGGGTTCCTGAGCAACAGTGAGCAGCAGTGTGTTGTCAGCATGGTCACTTCCTGGCTGGCCGGCCGGGGAGACACAAATCGAATCTTTGTTAGGGACCAGTCTCTGGTCAGAGCCTGGGGAATATTTACATATCTGAACCCATAAACATGAGCAAGTGCATACACAGCTCTATATGAGGTTTCCACTTTAAAAAGAACACACGCATGGCACAAAACAAGACGCAAGCCACACACAGAGGTAGGCTCACAATGACGGGAGGGTCCCGGCCACAGGCGGGAGCCCCTCCCTGGCATCCCCCACCCCACCTGCACCTCCCAGGGTGACCTCTGACCCATTTCTAGTGCAGCTCCCAGAACCGGTGCATGGATACACAGGTGCCCACCGGTTGGCACATACGTATTTTGAGAAAAGGGCAACACGCCCTTGTCATTCAGTCATAGAGTTTGTTTTGATTTAGCATTTCAGAGCAAACTCTTTGAAAATAAGCAAAACCCGGAACTGGCTGTGGGCTGGCTCCAACAACACGGCCGATTCTCAGCAACTCCCTGGCATTCCCCCGTAGGGGGCTGGGGATGATAGGAAAGTCTCACCTGTACTTGGCAGAGCCTCCAGCCATAGGTGACTTCACAGGCGGAGAGGGGCCTGGCAGGCCCACCTGGCGTCCCTGTGCCCTGCGCCTCCTCCCTGCGCCGGACCCGTTCTGTCCACGGAGGGAGGAAAGCAAGGACCTCTACTGTCAGACCTGCAGGCAGTTCTCAGTTCTCTGCTCAACAAGAGAGAACACCTGCTAGGGAGGCAGCGCCTGCAGACCCTCACAGGTGAGCGCCCAGTGTGCGTGAATGAGTAGCGAATGAATGAATATATTCAACCAGAAACTCTTGAGCCGTTATTCCATTCCAGGCACCGAGCCAGGTGCTAAAAAGAATGGGACAGAGCTCTGTCCCTAAGAAACCAAATGTATGGAATACACTGTCTTGCATTCAAGTGAACCCAGACCCCTAGATCACAGAGGGGCCCCACAATGGCTCCGCTACAGGAAACCCCGGGGCTGCTCTGGAACTAGAAGAGGTCCCCTAAGAAGGAACACATTTCAATCAGGAGCTGCAATAAAGGGTGACATTCTTTTCTCTCTCTCTCTCTCTTTTTTCACTTATTCATCTTATTTATTTATTTTTAGCCAGAGGGGAAGGGAGGGAGGGAGAGAGGGAGAGAAACATCAATGTGTGGTTGCCTCTCGCATGTCCCCTACTGGGGACCTGGCCTGCAGCCCAGGCATGTGCCCTGACTGGGAACCCAACCGGCGACCCTTTGGTTTGCAGGCTGGCACTCAATCCATTGAGACACACCAGCTGGGGCTGTTCACTTATTCTTTAATGTTATTAAACTGAGCAGATCTGACGAAAGTCCCTGCTTTGCACTGTGCTTGCTGAGTGGCTTGGGGCCAGTTACTTAACCTCTCTGTGCTTCTGCTCCCCTACCTGTAATTGTCCTCCTCACAGGCTCTTCTGAAGATGTCCATCAGTGCCTCATGTGGCCTGGCACAGCCGAGACGTCACCTCCCCCAGGGAGTCCCTTCCTGATTCCAAATTTGAGTGGGATCAGCAAAGTCTGATCTTCCTGAGCCTCCCTTTCCTTTGCAATTGTCGTCCCGTTATTGTCACCACCACCCTGCAACACACACATGTGCACACACAGACACACACGCAGGAGGTGCTCAGGAA
>PVJD01011657.1:0-44831 GCA_004026545.1 Mormoops blainvillei | reverse complement strand
ACAAAAAGGGGGAGGGCAGAGAGGTAACTTCCTTCAGCTCAGAAGAATCCTAATGCTCAAGTGGCATATTTGGAGGTGGTATATTCTGGTCCCCTTCAAACATAATAGCTATCTCAGGGAGATTATAGTCTAGCAAAGCTCAGACACATTGACTAATTGTGATGGGTCTTAACTAAGCAGTACTATGGAGTTCAGAATTGGAGGTTTAACAGAAGGCCTTCCAGAAGAGGTGACTTTTAGCCTGAGGGCTAAAGGCTAAGAAGGAATTAGTTTACTGAAATGGGAGGAATAAAACATGTCAGTGTGAAGGTCCTAAGGTAGAAGAGAAAACGATGCCTTACTTAGACCATCTAGAAGAGGTGGAGAGAAAGGAAAGTCAGGGTACTATCTTGTAAGACCTTATAGACAACGCTGTTTTGTCCATTTTACTAAGGGCAGTTAAGAAGCTATTGAGAGATTCTAATGTCGACTTGAGAAACATCCAAACCTGTAGAGAATTTTTATGAGTTTATTTGAGCCAAACTGAAGACAATTCTGGGAAGCAAAATCTCAATGGATTGAGAAAATGCTCCAGAGATTGGCAGTTTTGCAGTTTATTTATACACTGCAATCAAAGGAGAAAGCATATGGATAGTTTGTGAAATCCATTGGTGGTAGATTAGGGAGGCAGGAGAAAGCAAAGTGTGGAAATCTCTGAGATTAGAAAAAGAGTAAAATGGAGAGACACATACTTCCTTTACATTGGTGGATAGAGGCTAGTTAATAATTAGCATCTGCAGCACATAAAGACTGTGTTTGGGCAACAAAATAACAATGAGGGTTCTACGGTCTCCTGCTCTGGTGAATGATTGTGCCTTGAAGGCCTGGAAAAAAAAACCCATGATTACTCTGACATTCCAAAGGTATATTATTGTAGATGCAAAAGATAATGGAAGGTTTAATTTCAGACCATCCTATGTGGCTACTTTCATTCTCTGAGTTTGTAAGGCCACTATGCAGGCTGCCCCTGAACTTCTCAGGTTTAGTATGTGGCCCCTTTTTCGTCCGCACTAATCAGAATGTAACATTATCAATGCAAAGGTCAGTGAAATCCTCAGTAAGCGTTCACTTCCTCCACATTTTGGGAAAAGGGAAGGACTTGTCTGATTTGGCTTCTGGGATGTCCACAGAAAAGTTTCTTCAGTGTTGTAAATTGCTGCCCACCTCTCCACGCTGCCTCCCTCTGGCTCACTTTACTGCAGTTATAGCTTGGACATTAGGCAGAGCTTCCAAATGGGTTGTAGCAACTTTGTATGCCCCTCTGTGAGGGAGAAATGAGGCAGGACACATTTTCCTCTTTTGTTCTGTCCATTTTTTCCAACAGTTCTGTCCTTGAAATCTGTACGAATATTAGTATTCCCTGAATGGTTCACAATTATAGTGGAGCAAGGAAGAAAAAAAAACCTAAAACATCATAGCAAGTATATTTATCCCCATAACCCAAAGGAAAAAGTTGTATGTGGGGAGCTCTGTCCAAATTCCACATCCATATTCTCAGATTCACTTCCTCTGCAAAAGAATCTTCTTCAAATATCCATCTTACAAATTTTCACTGACCTTTCGGGACATCTTTCCAGTGTGCACAGGTCTTGTTCTCAGCCCAGGAGATATCTCTCTGCTCCTAGAAATTTCCCTAAATCTGAATTATTCAGCCTGTAATTGTGACCTAGGCTCTCACAAGACAATCCATAGTTGACATTCTGAATCCCATTGATATGTCCAGGTAGCACTGGAACCACTCTTATTCTAATTGGAGTTCCTCCCACCAGCATGAGCTGCACGCAAGTCTATATCTTTCTGATTACCCGAAATTAACTTTTGAAACACATACATATGTGTATCCACATACATTCATAGTTTTCAGAAGACAAACACTGTTGGGCAGAGAGATAGTACAAACAAGCTTCATAAGAAGGAAAAGATAATACTTCCCTAAGGTTCAATAATTTACAAGGTCACCTCTCTCACAGTGAGTTAGTACAGTGTATAATTATGCAAAGAGTTATTAGTTCCTATCTATTATCCCTTTCTCTCAAATTGTACCTCCTTGGTCCTGCCAAGAATAAGAAATGGCCCATTATGAAGCCATATACCTCTTAATGACCACTCAGTTAGCTACACAAAGACCTGGTTAAAGCTTGAAATTACCTCTTGAAATTTTCCAATTAGCTATTAGACTAAGGCCATCAGTCTCCCCAGCCTCGGTCTTGGGAGGAGGGCTTTGGTGTTTGGGAACTAAGGGAAAGGGGAAGTATAATCAGATATGGCTTTTTTTTATCAGAATATACCAAGTAGAAAGTAGTGGGTAGGGGCTGGGAGAGCAGTGCAAGAATACATACTGGGGAACCAGGAAGAGAAAAGGAATAGATACATTGGGATCTTAATTTCGCAGTCAACTCACACAAAAAGTTCAAGCATAAAAAGGAACATTTCAATAAGATAATTTCTAGCTTACACTATGAAAATTACACGGAAAAGATGGTATCTTAGAAAGTTTATAGGGTTTCATGAATTTGGATTATCATTCTTTTATAAATAGGAGGTAAAATGTAATATGATGAAATGGTACCCCCCCAAAAAAAATCACCAAACAGTGATAAATTTAGATCTATATAAACTAATATAGTCCTTTCTCATCATTTTCCAAAGGGAGATCCTCATCATCAACAAAAAAATTCCAGAAACTTTGTGTGTGATCATGACCACTTGTAAGTTATTTGTGTCAGATTGATACAACTGGAATAACTATGTGGCTTTTGTTCTAAAGTTAAATTTAACAAATGATAATTCAGAAAGTACAACCCCCACACCTCAGAAACTCTTCCTCAGAAATGATATTTCAACTTCCCTGACACTAAATTTGGGCAGAGGTGTCAAATCATTATAATAACTGCAAGCTGGCCCCAGCTAAAATAGCATTTCAGCAGCCTGCCACTGGCATATAATCAACTGCACACCCACTGCTGGACTTGATACACAATTGTGGCACCAAAAATGATTAGAATGTACCTCTTAGTGCCAAGTATTGCAGTACAGCAAATTAACCTTTGACCAGAATAATTATTTTCCCACTTCTGAATGTCTAAGTCAGTTAAGCATTTTCACATCAATGTAACCATATGTCCACCTATAACACTTGAGAAATTATTTCTTATTTGAATAATAACCTCTCTCACAAAGGGCATAGTATGTCTTCCAACTCAGAAGAGTGGGCAACTGGCTATTTCAAAATATTTGACACATTAAATAGTTCAGAAGTGTCACCTATTTGTATCATATTAGTGTATTATATCTAAACATTCCCACACAAATTTAACCTAAACCAGTAGTCCTCTACAAAATATTTTCAATGCTTTAATTTTCTCAATATTGTCAAGATCAATACCTTTCTCTGCACCATATATCTTTGTGGAAGTAATTAGCTTTGTAGAATTATTGTTAGAAAAAAGTAGGTTTCCATGGAGAAAAAAAGACCTATGAGTTTTTATGTTCATAAAAACAACTTCAGGAGGAGAATGGTAGAGTGGGCAGCTGCTCTAAATAGCCTAGATTTATTATTTTACTTAAGTCCCAATGTTTCTTATGTATTTCTGTACTTTAACTAATGTACAACACTATCATTATTAAATTGTCCATAATAGTCACCTTCTTAAGAAACTTAATTTATATCTCAGAAAATTATCTCATTTTCTGCCAAATAAATGTAATAATATGAATGCATTCTCCTTTAGGAAACCCCATGGGACCAAAACAAGTCACAAACAAAAGTCAAAATAATGATAAAATATCTTTAGTCACAATAGTTTATTGTGTATAAATATACTCTTTAATGTGAATTCTGAATAAAGGTATAACTGTTGAAGCTTTGCCTAGGGGTGTTAAATATCACAAAAGGAAAATGCTTTGAGAAGGAATAGTTAATGCTTGAGGGCTTTAAATGGCCATTTAACTTGGAGTAGGAGCACATACAGGAGTTGATTTGTAAGGGCTAGAGAACACAACAGATGCATCTCCCACTGCTGCTGGACAGATTCAAAAGTAGAAATGTTTTGGCATAGTGTGTAACTTTTATTCCTAAACAAGACAAACAGTGCACTTTGTTTTGTAGAACAAGGTCAAAGGGTATAGTGATAGGACCACATGTTCTGGAATTAGAAACATAAATCTTCAGATATTGATTCTGTGACCGTTTTGTAATGTGGGACTCCATTTTCTCAAGTGTAGAAGAAGGATAAAGGCAATTGGAAGAGCTTGCTATAGGAACTAAGTGAAATGTTTGTGAAAGCATCCTCCCTGGTCCTTTCACCTTTAGAGACATGATATTCATTGGATTTAAGTGAGGTTTACAAGAAACCTAAAGCTGTGTTCCCCAGGAGCATATCAATTTCACAGCAAATATTGAGGAAAAACAGGGATGTATTAATTTGTGTTATAATATTTCAGGAAGTCATACAAAAACAATAAGTAGAGAGATGCCAACAACATGAAAAAAACCCATAAATACTGACAGCCTCATATCTACCAAATCTATCAGTTATAAAGAACAGCAAATGTATAATATCAGTTTTATCCTTTTTGGCTTTAAAATGACTATAGAATGATGTTGGCCATGAAAAGATGATAAAGATCCTTAAAGGTATGGAAAATACAGTCTGAAGAATGCCAACCTCATTAAATTTTGCTACTATAAGAAGAAAAGATAGGTGGATAACACTAGAGTTTGGTTATCATCAAAGTACATATTTTAGTATCCTTATATGCAATGTATACTTGCGTGTTGTAAAAAGTTGGCTTGTTGACTTAAGAAGCTCGATCACTTTGGTACCCTGCAAGATTATATTTTTCTAATATAAGTGGAATAGACATTGTAAATTTCTTCCATTGAGGTATGTGCACAGCACGTGTTTCCTGAGCATCCCCAAAGGCTCTGAAGAACTCATACGGAGAGGAGCATTTTCCCAGGAGACAGTGTGAAACCTCCTCCTTTCCACATAAGCCTCTTTGTTTTCCTTCCTTTCCTCTCACTCACATCTTGACATTTCTCCTCATCTTACCACTTTTCCTACATTATTTTAACTGTTTCTGTTTCTCTCTCCTATCTGACTTTTCTTTCATATTTATTGTACCAGCTTTAGAATAAGAGGTTGACGACAATGCCTGCCAGCACTCACAAGCTTCACAGAGGTCCACGGAGGCCGCTGAAGAGCTAGATCTACATCTGATAAAATTGATGTGGAGAGTTTGGAAGGTTGAGTTGTCCCTGGGGCATTGGTGTGCAGGGGAAAGAAGGCTTTTTTTAGGGGCATTTGAGCCAAGAAAGTTCGGGAAGGGAACTGCCCGTGGTGCTGAGTGGCCCCATATTGGGCGTAGGGAATAAAAAAGAAGGGCCATAAGCAATGCTTTGAGGAGGATCCATAGGGATGATCAAAGCAAACCTCCTCTGACCAGTTCTAGGCTTAGTACATTGTTTCTCTGTTAGTGGTGCCGTGCTTTTGTTTTGTTTGCCCTCATATGGAAAAGCCTACAAAACTAGGATACCAGCTGCAGAAGCCCAATGACCTCAGTTCCTGGAGGCCAGTATCCCACAATAACCAGCAGATCATGAATATTGGGAGGGAAGCCTTGATGCAGAGACTCCTCAATCCCAATTTCAGAAATAACATCTAGGATGGGTCTAGCTCTCATTTGCTTAAAGCCTTGAAAGGATTTTAAAAATCTGTCCAAAAGTGAGCTTGAGGGCAAAATGTATAAGCAAACAATATTTTTTGTTAGACTTTTGATCTTTCCCAGAATTTGTGACCATTTAACGAATGGGAAAACCCCAAAATATTTATTTCCTGTGAATTTACTTCTCTCTAATGCTTGGAAGCATATGTATTTGAGGGGGATTTTAAAATTCATGTCTTACATTTGCGTCTCTGATTACACATAATTCATGAAGATCTTGCTCTTCACGAGCTATTTAATACTCAGGAAGTCATTTAAATAATTTTAAAATTTGCCTAAAATCCAACAGGAAGTTATTTTTACAAAGGACACACAAACCTGAAATATTTGCATATTTCATTTTAATCCAAATGCAGATGTCATAAGTATTTTGGAATGGGAGAGAAATTCAGCCAATCTCTTCTCTGTTAATAAGAAATGTCTAATGCAACGTCATCCCAAAATGGTTCCTGATAATCCCACTTGATCATGATGAGTAGAATCTTACATTACATGTACATCATTCACTGTCTATGGTCTCATGTTGTAATCGCGCGCACGTGTGTGTGTGTGTGTGTGTGTGTGTGTATTCTGTCTTTAATGGAAATGTCTGATGTAAGGGGAAGGAAACTAGATGTAACCTTAGATGACCAAGGTTGAGTCCTGATTTTCACAGCTGTGTGACCTTGGATGAATAATTGAACATACTGAGCCTCATCTGTTCTGTATATTTAATGAATTTTGAACACATCAAAAATGATAATGAACTGAGATATATTCTGCAGACCCCTAAATGATAGTCCCAGTTAATTGGAACTATCTTCTCTTAAAGCCACACAATTTTTTAACTTATTTATACTTACTGTTTCAACAAATATTTGCTAAGGTACGTGACAGAAATGTTATGGGAAAAGAAGACACAAACATGAGGAAAGAGTAGAGAAATTTTATGTTCAACAGATATTTCTTTGTATGTCAAAATGGAATGCCATTATCATAACAATTTTGTGCTGTTACATATCCTACTGTGGCCATTTCTAAACAGAGGAAGGGAAAACTTACCAAGTCATAGGAAGCTCATTTTTATAAATGTCTCCAGATTAGACATTTTAGCATATTTTATGGTGATTTGGTTCAAACTATTGTATTTTCAAAGAATATACTACACATTTTTTGCTTAAAGTGTATATTTATGCTATATGATACAGTATATAATTATATGAGACATTTTAAAATATGATCTTGATTTTTATAATATATTTGCTTAAAATTTTAGGTACAAACATATTTTAGAAATAAGTCACTTGCATTTTTCTGCTTCTCACAAGAGGAAGTAAATGTGTTTAGCACCCATGTGATCCTCCAAGAGGATGTATTTCTTTCTGGGTGTCAATGTTAAGTGGAGGAATAACAGGGTGCAGACACACTAACATTCTTTCGGTAGCTGATGTTTTTCCCTCCAGTGGGTGATGAAAATCAAGTCCCCAAACTGCTCCTTCTGGGCTTTTTACTAATTAACTTGACATCTGTGGTGAAGCAGAACATAGGCTAACCATGTTCATTTCCAGTTTCACAATTAAATTGCTGGTAGTTCAGGTCAGAAACTTATCTCTGGAAATTTGAGAGTGAAATAATTTCAAATTGATAGAAAGTATAAAACAACTTCTTTAATATTTTTACCAAAACATTCAGGAAAAGGAAGGGCTTTCAGGTAGAGTAAAAATTGTGCTATTAATCTACCATGATTTCCTAGTCTATCTATTGTGATTTTTTTTCACCTATGGATGACAGACTCAAAGGAGCCATGAAAATAGGATCATTCATGTAAAATGGTTCCTGTTACAGAGCACAGATGAGTGCAGTAATACAGTGATTAGGATGTGATGCATACAGAAATTGGAGTGGGAAAACCAAGTTGGCAGAAAGTTTCTTGGAAGATCTAAGAAGGGAAAAGAAACAGTTATCTAGAAAAAATTTAAAATAATTTACTTCAGGAGAAAATTTTAAAAATATTTACTTCAAGGAGAAAGGGTTTAATTTTCCTCATTCATGCTACTATCAGAAACTGTTTGATGATTAAGTGTATTAATAGCATGGCCATGCAGGCAAAGCTAACAGAAAGAAGGAAGTAAAAAGATTACGATGGGAAAAGCTAGTGACAGAGTATATTTAGGTACAAATGAGAATACAGATGAGATAGAAATATTAATTGGCAAAGGATATTGCCTGGGATTTTCTTTAAAATACTTCATAAAAAAATTTAAGTGAGCTATTGCAATAAGTTACTTATACATATGGCATGGCCCATCTCACAAATGTGCTGAATGAAAGAAGCCATACACAAAAGAGTGCATACTATATGATCCCATTTATATGATGTTCGGAAAGAGTAAAAAGTAATAATCTAAGGTGAACAACATCAGAAAAGTAGTTGTTTCTGGGAGTCAAGGTGGAGGCATAAATTGACTGGGAAGGGGTATGAAGGAATTTTCTTGGGTGATGGTTATGTTCCATGTCTTAATGGAGTTGGGGTTATGTAGATATATGTATATGTCAAAACTCCTCTGATGGGACACTTTAAGATTTATGACTATTAATGTAAGTAAAATTTATTTCAAAATAAGAACCCATACACAAATGCTAAAATCTCTTACTAAAATGTTAGCTGAAGTATTTGGAGTAAATATGCTGATGCCTACAGCTCACTCAGAAACATCAAAATATGTGAGAGATTGTTGGATGGATAGATGAAGGGGTGGGTAGATATTTTATAAAACAAGTAGCTGTAGGAAGAGATTAATTGTAGAATCTATACAGTGGACATATGAGGGTTAATTTTATAATTTTCAACTTTATTTTTTTCATATGAAAAATTTTATAATAAAATGTTGGAAAAAGTGGGAAATGGGAGAGATGAAATAAATTTGGCAAAAATGTCAATGACTGGTGCAGCAAGGGGCCAGTTAATAGATTTGTTATACCTTTCTCTCTATGACTGAAATTTTCCATAATAAAAAGTTAAAAAGGAATTAATATGAAGAGATGATCCAAATTAAATGTGGATTATATTTAAGTCATGTAATTATGAATATGTAGTTTCTTTCATTACATATGTGGTATGTATTTTTCCATAAAATAAGGGGGAAATGTAGAGAAGTGGGCTCAGATAGTAATGCACGGAAATTAGAGGCTTGGGTCCCAAACTGAAAATTCCTGCTCTATTAAAAGATGATCACTTTAATAAATCACTTCTCTTCACCTAAATTCAATTCAACTCTGTATGCTAATCCCTACCTAGAAAGAGGGACTCTACCTCTTCATGGTGTGAGGAGTAGAAAAGCTACTCATTAATAATGCGGACTTTTGAACCACATGGAAGAACTTGGTAGACACTGGAGCCAATGTAAGCCTCCTACAGTTTTCCTTTACCTCCCTCACCCTCCACAACTTGGCTTTATCTCCCTTTCTGTGAAGTTCAGGTGACATGTAAATGTGCTACTGAATTGGCTGATTTTACAAATCCTCTTCTACTAACTAGTCCCATACCTGCAGGTTCTTTTTGCTATAGATCCTCATTCCAAATAGTCCCTTTACTTAATGTTGCTTTGTCAACTGATTGTTCAAGGAATGCCTTTACAAAACTGCTATTAACATCATGCCCTCATTTAAAAATATAGAGCCAATATAAAAATGGGCATATAAAGAAGGTCTCTGTAGCTGTTGTAGAATTGCTATTGAAGATACTGTTCATTATATTGTCAGTTTCCAACTCATGTGTTCAGTTTCTCTCAGAGTTCTGAGCTATGGTTGGTCTCTCCTGATGATTTTATGTGTCTGCCTTTGTTAGATTGTTGTGTAACTCTTTTATCTTCCTTTTTACCTTGGCTTCCAGGAAACAGAGTTAGGTTCATTAAACAATAACCTCCTTTGGCTTTCTGTTCTAATTATTCCACTCTTGTCTTTCCCATCTCCATTCCAACCCTTGTTCCTGTCACTTGGTACTTCCCTTTTAATAATACAGGTTCGTTGGATTCATAGTATCTAAATTTTCCTAAGCTGCTCTACATTTGGAAATAGGTAGGGAATGCATAATAATTTCTATAAAACCTCCAATACTGTTAATGCTATGTTACTCTAGCTCAAATTTTGTTGCAGTGATATTCAAGCATATTACAATAAAGAATAGCTGATATTTTGAGAAAATGAAGTCCTTTATTTTATTAGGAAGACATTAGGAAGCAACTAAGAGAAGGTAAATTAGTATGGTTTAAACTGATTTCATTAAAACAAAAAACATGGAGGCCAACTTTCACATGCTATATTGTCCATCCACTCTCTTGGATGTGCGTGTGTTCCCAATTTCTCATCACAATGGTCAGACTGATCACTGATGTGGAAACAGATCTCACTCCTCTCAACTGGCTTTTGTCAGACAATGAATAAATCTAGGTCATCTGTCTTGCAGATACTGTGATATCTTGGTGGATTAAAGAAAAAAAGCTCAACAGTATGACAGAAAAATTCAACTGTCAAAGTTAAACTAAAATTTCATCTTCATCACAATTTCATAAATGTATTATATATTCCCTAAAAGAAGAAAGAAAAAGGATTCTACCACAGTTCACCTTGGGTAATTCATTCTTCCTAAACATATAATAACTAGAAGATCTGATTGGCCCATTGATTAAATATTCGGAAGCTGAAAATAAAATTAAAACATAAAAGCACAGAAGAAAATGGCTGAATAATGATCTGATCTCAGGATAAAGTATACTAAATGGGAAAGTAACCCAAAAAATCAAGTAGAAATTGTAATAGATATATCTATGTAACAGTGTAAAACTTCTGCTTATCAAAATTAGAAATCAAAATCTGTCCAAAAAAAAACCTTCACATTTTCTTTAGAAACCTTAAAACCAAACAGTTCATTAAAGGACACATGGTCAAGGAAATCTATAACTGGAAGGATGATCAGGGTTCCAGAGTTATGAACTTGGTTCCTCTACTCCTTAACTCAGGCTGCACTCCTAGATAACCATGTTTAAACAACTTATATTCTGAAAGGAGGATAAATTTTTGCCACATCTAGAAAAAAAAAGGATGACAAATTCAAATTCTTTGGCGGGGGGTATCTTTATAATGGCTCTGAATGATTGGATGTGTACAGAAATAGCAAAAAAGCATAATTTTGGAGTCATTGCACTGCTGCGCAACGGGCTGTTAAATAGCTACAGCAGAATTTTCACAGGTGATTTATTTGTGACCCCTTATAAAGCAATAAATTCTCTCTAGACCTCCAGTACTCCTAAAATTACTTTTATTATATTGTTATTTAAATATGCATAAACATAAAACTGTATAAACTTATTCTTATAGCTGTTATAAACTAAAAACAAATTAAACTACATTAGTTTTGTGTTAAGGAAAGAAATCAAACAATAAGCTGGGAATACTATATGCAAGAAATGTGAGAGACAGATTAAAATCCTTACTCTATAAAGAGCTCATGGGAATTAAAATGATTTCAATGAATGAAGGAAATGACATACAGAATCAAAAAATTCTTCCAATATAAAAAGAAAAATTGATAATAAATACCTGAAAATACACTACTGGGAATAAAAATACAAAATAAACCAATAAGATTTTTTTTTTGTTTTTCAAAATAGCCCAGATTTTTAAGTAAGCATACACTTCTTACTGGTGAAGGTGTATTGGAAGAATCTCTTTTTTCACTGCAGCAAGAAATATGGACTGGTGCTATAATTTGGGAAGGACAATTTGATACGTTTCTAGAGCCTTAAGATTTTTTATTTCCTTTTTGCTAATATTTCTACTTGTAGGCATATAGCCTAGTGAAATAACCAGAAACATAAACATATTTATAGAGATTTATGTACAATAATGTTCATCAATGTAGTATTTATATCAATTTGCAATGGAAAGGAACCTAAATTATACACCATTTTATTGGATCATAAACTAAAATCAATAATAATTTGCACAGAATGGACTGTTACAAAGCTATTAAAATTATTTAAATGAAAAAATTAGTGGGAAATTGCTTAATATGTATTGTTGTAAAAAAGGATATAAAGCTTTATAAAAGATTTTAAAACTGCAAAATTTATCTACAGTATGGATAGAAATGTACTAAAATGCTAACTATCTCTGGGAAACAGGGTTACAGGTGACTTTTATGTTGTTCTATGTATTTTTCTAGGAATGTAATAATTTTATTATCCAAAAAGTAATACCAAAAATCCTGGAAGAACCGTTCTGTTTCCTTTCTTTAACTCTTCCTCACATCCTAAAGAGAAGTTCATTTCTCTTTTAGCTAGGACTTGAAACTTTATGTGGTTACAGAAATAATCGAACCTCTCTCATCTTTGTACTGCCCTCATAATACTGTGGTTTAAACTAGGAAAAAGGTCCTCTTAATTTCTATCCCTTCAATATGAATTTCTGATTTAGGAAGTCAAATTGAATTCCGAGAGGATAGGAAAAGCACTGTAATAAAAGTAACATAAATTGTTCTAGAAACTCACAAAAGAATGAAATGCTACCAGAAATAAAATATTGATAATAAAACATTTTGAGAGGGAAAATGGCATTTTTGCTTTATAAATTTGAGTTCTGAAGCTAAACAGGCTTTTTATTTTCACTTTGGTACATAGCTTGTAATTATAATATGGCAGTACTTTGGCAAATCACTTAGCTATTGCTGTGCAACCAACTACCACAAAACAAAATGACTTAGAAAAGCATTTATTTAGCTCACGATTGACCATTTGGGCTGGGCTCATCTGGACAGTGCTTGCAGTCTTACTCATGTGTGTGTACTTAGCTACCAGGTAGCCAGAGGAAGGCTGATCTAGGATGGCCTGAGCTAGGATGGCTTGTCTCTTTTCCATGTAGCCTCTCATCTTCCAATAGGGTAGTCAAGGTTTGTTCTCATATTGCAGGGTAAAGTCCGAGAGAGAGAGAGAGAGAGAGAGTGGAAGCAAGACTGTTTGTGACCCAGGCTCAGAAATGACACATTGCCATCTCTGCTTCATCTCAGTAGTGAGTCATCCCAAGGCTCGCTCAGATTCAGAGGGAGGGGAAATGGACACCATGTCTTGATAGGAAGAGCTGCAAAGTTTCACTTTGAGGATACCAGGAAAGGGAAGAATCATCTTTTTCAATGCACCACATTAGGATATGGCATCCAGGCACAAACGCTGCATTTTATTGATAAGCATGATTAGCTAAATTTAAAAGATCTGGCAGCTAAGAATCAGATTTTCCCTACAATCCATAGCTAAAATATAGAAGCATGCATCTTCCTAAATTTTAGTGAGGCTATTATATACAAGTAAGGCACTGAGTATTTCCTTCCTTCTTTTCAAACCTGATTTTTTCAAATCTAATTTGTTCTCAAACGGTAATGGGAAAACTTTAAAAAATTTATAATTTCATTTAATCTTCATCAAAGTAGTACTTGCACAAGTACTATTTAGAGGCTTTGAACAAAACAGACTACTAAAAAAAATTATTTCAAATCTTCTGTCCCACCCAGAAGCACACAAGATGGTCACAATCCTAGAAGCCACCTCTTTACACTTTTCTTGCTGTTTCTTCTCCTTTGAAAATAATATGCATATAATCTTTAAAATGTATTCATATTGGACATTAAATATGGTGGCAGGCAAAATAGTGGACTGAGAAACATGCTCATGTACTAATTCGTGGAACATGTGAATTTGTCACTTTATGTGGCAAAAGGGACACAGCAGAGGTGATTAAGGTTAAGGACCTTGAGATAGGGAAATTAAGCCTGAATTATCTGGGTGGGCCCAGTCTAATTTCATGAATCCTTAAAAGTGTAGGGTGAAAGCTGAAGAGGGTATAGAAAGATGAATGTGAGAAAGACCTTCTACACCCTATCCTCTATCCAGCCCTCGCCCCTATCTCCATTGCTGGCTTTGGGGATAGAGAAAGGGAGCCATGAGCCAAATAAACATCTATCACATCTGTAAACATCTATTTTCAGTCATCATCAAACTCATCACTATTGAATATGTCAGAATCATCAGAAAGCAGCTTGTGGGTCAGAATGCAGATTTTCTACATTCTAGTAAATTCTAATCATTTCAGTGAATGCTGATACATGGATCAAAATATCTAAGCAGTAAACCACAAATGCATAGAAGATAATCTTACGAACATTTACACCTGATTCAGAGAAAGAATAAGTGCAGCACCAAAGGAGCATGGGAATGTGAGAGACACAGGTTAGTGCTTTGAGAATGGCTGCAGATCCAGGAAGAGGCAGAAGACGAAGCTGGGAAGCTTAAGTAGGTACAGAGTGTAAAGGTTCTTAAGCCATATTAAGAAGTTTAAGTTTTATCTGATAGTATTCTGGGATCTATTGAATTAGGTCAGCCTGTATAGTAACACAATCAGATTTGCCTTTTAGAAAGATTGTTCCCGTCTGGTAGCATTGTGTTAGATAGATTGGAGGTAAGAATGAATGGAGGCAGGAAAGGCAAATGGAAGGTGATAACAACTGGCCATATGAAAGCTGATAAGAGTCTGAGCTAAGGCAGAAGATGAATTTGAAGAGAAGAGAGGATTTGATAAACACTGTAGAATTTACAATGATGGGATACACTAAGGTCAGCAATTTGTTTTAGATACCACATATGACTCGATGCATTCAAGCAGTGTGTTCATTCTGTGTCATTATCAGTTCAGACTCCTCCTCTTCATTCCTCACTCCATCCAGGAGCACCTGTTTTGTTTTCCATCTATGGTTCTAGCTCCCTCTAATCAATCCTATCTCAGCCTTGGCTACACATTAGATGCACATTTAGTCTTCTTTAAAATACTATAAAATAGTATTTTATAAAAATACTATTACTTGAGATTATGATGTAAGTTATCTGGAATGTGACCTAGACATTGGGGTTTTTAAAAAGTCACCTAGTAATTCAAACTGCAGCCAAGGCTGCTAAACACTGATATAACTTATTGATTTTGATAGAAGCTAAGGACTTTGGTTGTTAGGGTTCTTCCAGCTATCTCATCACTTGCCAGAGGTTTTAACATCTCGCCTTTTTTTTCATTTACTATTATCTCACTTCACCTGAGTACAGACTTTGACTTTTTCTACCATCTCTGGTCTAGCCCTCTGATAACACAGTCTTAGCTTAAAGAATGAAAACAAGTTCTGACTTACTGAGCCATCAAAGGAATTTATTTAAAGGATAATGTAATTTTCCATGAGAGCCAGAAAACCAAGATTGGGATCAAGGTGAATGCCCCAAATAAAATGTCAGAACCCACCCTGTGATGATGTAGTTATTGGTGTCACTAGACATGGATTGCATAGCCTACACCACCAATGCTGGGCACTACACTTGGAGCTTAGAGCTATGGCCACAGCTATCCCTGGAACATCAATGTACCATTGTCTGCACATGAATGAATTCCCTATTGGCTTTGCTTCTTTGTCCCTTAGTTTCAGAATCTGGAGAGGGTACAAATGATTGGAAAGCATGTGGCCATACCTGAGCAACAAAGGAGGCTGAAAAATTGATTGTCTAGCATTTGGGGCTTCTGTAGTAGTAGAAAAACTCAGTGATAGGCCTCATATGTAGGAATTTCCCATATATAGAAAGGAATTCCCATATATAGAAAGGAATTTCATGTCCTTCCTGAAAAAGTAAAAACATGATGAATAGTTATTACTACTTTCTCCCCATTGCCTTATGTATTACTACTTGCCTGAATTCTGCACAAATATTTTTTTCTCAAAACCTAGCAGAGTGAACTGGTATTCTTTCTTTTATTTTAAAATTCATTCATCACTTCTTTGGTTCCTATTACATATGCCTACCACTTCCTCTTTTTTGTCCCCACAAAAATCTATATTGGCTATGGTTACAATCCCTTACAACTCTTCATTGATCTTGTTTATATGGACAAAGGGGTCTTTCTTCTGGAGTGCATATTCTCAGCTCTAGTACAATGCTTGTTCACTGACTAATGAATCAAGTTGTTGGGCTTTGGTATAGAAACAATGACTTTTTTATAAATGAGGCTTGGGCTCTTTTCTCAAGGGCTTCAGTTAAGTCTGATGACTACAGTTAATTGCCATTGTTGCCCTGATTCTTCACCTTTCCCTGTATCCAATTTCTTTGCCATGTGACATTGCTATATCCTTCTACTAAAGGAGCAGATTATATTTCCCTTTCCAACTTGACTTTGAACTCAGCCATGTGACTTGCTTTGCCAATGTGTAATAATAGGACAGCTGTAATGGGGTGCCAGTTCTGTCTCCAGCCATACCACCCTGAATGTGCCCAGTCTCTTCTGATCTTTTGTCTTAAGAGATCACACATATTTCTACTTCACTTCTTGTACCTATACTTTTGCTATATGAAGTATATGTCCCCAAAAAGCCCACTGATCCAGAGAGGATTATAAACAGTTAGAGCAGTGATACCCACCCCAATGAATGTAGATCTCTAAGTGTCGGGGTGGTTTGTTATGCAGCACTGTTGTGGCTATAGCTGACTGATAATTTTGATCATAATGAACTAATAGGGAACTTTGAGATAGGGATATCACTATTTTTTTAATGTCTTTGCAAAAGTACAAAGTGGTGTCCAGTACTAACATATTAAGCTAACAGTCTACAGTAGGTCTTTAGTTGGTTAATTGGGCTCTGAATGGTGTTGTTATATGATTTTGAATATGACTAATTAAGAAAAATGATCCAATAAATAGTGAGAACTGAGAGTAGGAAAATACAGAAAAGGCCCATAAATTGTGGCAGAACATAAACAGCAGCATCATCATTGATATCCTCTTCTATTTCAGTACTTTCTGTCTTTAAAGAATAGCGTTATTATCTCCATTTTCCAGATGAGAAAACTGCGGATAAAGGATGTTAAATAATTTCCTCAAGATCACATAGCTAATACTTGGAAGAACTGAAATTTTTGTCCAGTCCTGTCAGATCCTACAGTATATGCTCTAAATATTGCATTTGGTACCTCATATAATATGAACAATACATGTTAATATGTGTATAGTACTTCATGAAGTGTTTGCACCAATATCATCTCATTTGGTTTATACAATTCCTTTGCAAAATGGAAATTATTACATATATATGGTCATATAAAAGTCAAATATCAAAGTTGTAAGAAATTATATTATTCTAGCCCAAGATCAAATTATTGGTAATTCCTGGCACTAGTTACAAACCACAAAAATATGAGAAATGTATGCCCCAGTGCCATACTGGAACATTTGAGAAAATCTTTGGTGCAAACAATTAAGGATACAGTTCAAATGAATGGCAGTCTCTGAGTACTGGTTAAAATATCTGAAGAAAAAAAAATAATCTAATAGAAACAACTAAGCCAAACAATTGAGTCATTCATTCCTACTGAAGATTTTAATCCACTTTCCAGTTCAACTTATGTGTGAAAAGAACAGCCCTAAACATATTATGTTTATACTCTCAAGATACATTCTAAATTAGTTATTTCTTCTCACATTTGGTTTCTAATTATTTATCTCTGGCTTCATTTCAATGTTATTTAATAGAGGGGCTTTTTTTTTGCTCTTATTATCTTACTCTGTAAATCATTGTGGGCAACCACTGTGTATTTTGTTCTTCCTTTGTTTCCCACTTCATAAATATTGTTGTACAAAACCACTTATAAAGACAAGCTGTTAACATTAGGTTACAACAGTAATAAGTGCATTTCTCTTTCTGAACATTACAATGCAAGTGTTCTGTTTTTTAAAATAAAGGTTCATTCTTTGATGAATATTCCATTTTCCATGTGTATCTTTTAACTTGTCTAAAATGGAAATAAAATTGTCAATTGAAACGACAATATTGGAGGTGAATTCTATGCAAAGAATTCACAAAAGTAGAAAGAGTCACAAAAGGAAAAAAGGGGAAAGACTGTTGTTACATTTTTTTTTGAAGAATAAGTCACTAGGGGCATTATCTATTCTTTGAAATCTGAGCCTGATTACGTTGGTTGTTTCATAAATCTCCCCTCACATAGAGTCATCTGGAAATAAAAATCTATCCTTTTTTTCCATGAGTATAATTTAGTGGGGAGAGAACTAGCCTAAGGACCAAGAGACCTGGATTTAATGTTGGGCATAGAACCCTAACCATTATGGGGAACTTGGGCAAGTCTTTCTGTTTGTCAGGACAACTGGTTCCCAAACTTTTGGTATGGAAACACATTTGGGATGACATAAATCACTTTTAAAAACTTCTGAATACCAAGATATCCCCCATTTTAGTTTAAGTTCCCCTGGAAACTGACCCTAAGATAAAATTTAAATGCAAATGATGTATTTGGGGCATGAGCCCAGGAAACATTGATAGAGGAGCCAGCAAATGAGACAAGGAAGGGAAGAAAGCCAACATTGGGGTATGTTATCATGACAGTCACCACTGTGGGAAACTGTATCTTAATCCCCCTGAGGGATTTTGGGGGTGTAGTATAAGAATGTGCTTCAGACTTACCCTAGCTGAGGTATGAGAAATATGGGGTATTAATCTACTAACTCCTTATCCATTCCCAGTGGACAGACTGTTGCTGGGGCCATAAATGCTAGAGCACTCCTGGCTTGCTGTTGGGCATAACAAGTGCTTCCGTGACCAGGCAAATAGTCATTGGGTAGAGTCATGAATTTTGCAGTAAAGCAGCCTTTGATAACAAGTAAAGGTGAGAGCTGAGAAGATAAGAGTGACACACCATCATATGTGTCACATCTTCCAACCAAGAGTTTTTCTCAAAGGGTAGAGTGGACATTAGTTGTTGGGGTTTTTTTTTAATCTAGGATATGGAACCACCTTCCAATGTTTGAGGAATTCCCCACTGCATGAGTTTGGGGAAGACCAGCTTCTAGTATGGAAGCTGAAAAGGGGAGGTACTCATTTTCCAGTCTCCCTTGCAGGTAGAACTCCACCAATCAGGCGCTCTTGCTTGAGATGTTGAATCTGGAGCAAGTGACACAATGAAGCTGGGGTAATGAAAAACTAAATCCGGTATTGGCTGGCATTCATGGCAGCAGCCAGTCCAGAGCAGCTGTAGCAAGAGGGAAGGGTCAGTCATGATGTCCAATGTCTAGAATGCCCAGCGGCAACAGTGCAGATCCTGAATACACTGGCAGTGGTCATAGCAGTTTCCTCACCCAATACCTCTTCAACCCCCCTAAGCAATGTTAATTTTCCATGCTCTACTCTCCTGTCTTCCCAGTGATTCTGTGAGCTGCTGTAGAGTTACCAATATATTTGATTTTTGCTTAATTCATCAAAGGCCAATTTCTATTGCTTGCTACTCAAAATCCTAGTACAACAGGTCCAGGGTGTAGCCCATGAGCATCTATTTTTAAAAGATCTAGGTTGTAGCCCATGAACTTCTATTCTTATTAAAATTGATTCTAGCTCTGGCTGGTGTGGCCCAATGGATTAAGCATCGGCCTGTGAACCAAATTGTCACTGGTTCAATTCCCCAGTCAGGGCACATACCTGGGTTGCGGGCCAGGTCTCCAGTAGGGGATGCATGAGAGGCAACCACACATTCATGTTTCCCTCTCTTTCTCCCTCCTTCCCTTCTGTCTAAAAATAAAATAAATAAAATCTTTTTTAAAAAGTACAACCACACTAAAAGTGATTCTAACACAAACTTTGAGAACCACTGCTCTGGGTTCTGTTTCCTTAAAAGGAAAATAAGTATAACAACATATGCTCAGCAGAGCACTTGTGATATTCAAATAAACTAATTACCAGTGAGGGGTTTCAAAAGCATGAATAAGATGATTTCACAATTGAAGACATCAACTAAATGATGATTTTGAAGCTATTTTCCACTCAAAATGAATGGATTTTATTAAAGCATTTCTACTGCATTATGACACAGTGTATTTAAATGATGTCTCATAAAGAACTATCTGGCCATCCCTGTCTCCAAATCCCTCCAGTTCTCATATTTGGAGCCAATGAACCTACAGTACATTGATTATAAAAATGGCCACAATTCTTCACCCTTCCTTGTATTCAGTCCCTTTACATGTCACTTTGTAGTTCCTGTGATCAAGAAAAAGAATCTTGTTCCCCACCCCTTTCTCTGGGCTGGATTTGCAACTCACTTTAGTTGATAGAATGTGGTGAAAATGACAATACACCAATTTTGAGCCTAAGCCTCAAGAGATTTTGTATATTTCCTGTCTTTCTTTTGGAACCCTGCTAGCTAACATGTGAAGAAACAAAGCTATACTGCTGGAGGATGAGAGACCATGCAGAAGAAGGTGAGGTGCCACAGCCAACCATTAGAAACACCCTAGCTGACCCGGGCTAAATTGCTGATCTACAGAATCTTAAATCAATCAGGTGATTGTTGCTTTAAGCCATTCTGTTTTGGGGGTGGTGTTTTGTGTAGCAAGAGATAACTAATACAGTCCCACAAATACTCTCTGTATTTTATCTGAACTTTGAGAGCACTTGGGCCCATGGGAGAATTGATTAAGGAACCTCTAGGCAAGCACTCAACATTGTGTAGTGCATACATGTAGTAGCTTTGCTGGTAATTTACTCTGGCTGCCATCCCCATTTTCAGTGATTGGATCCTTGACATATCACTCTCTGCTTGGGTGACTAAATTCTCTGCCCCAAACCCCACCATATCTTCATGATTAGGTTTTTTCTAGAGATTCCCTAAATATACACTTTGCAAAATGTCAAATGGCCAAATCCTAAAATCAACATTTCTATAAAGCTGAATATCACCACCATAGAATTACCTTTGGGATAGATGTTAATTATTCCAATTGTAAAATTATAATTTTATCATTAAAATTTAATGGTTAGATTTTTAAATGCTTGATAATATAGTACAAGAACAATAATGTACATAGTACTAGTTTGATCCCACTTACTTTCAACTGAAATGGTAAGGGGACAAGATCACCTTTGACTAGTTTTAACAATGTAGGATACTGAAGGTTGATGTTACTACCAAGTCATTACACTTTACTTCCTCTCTAATTGTAAATTGCTGAGGTAAAGACATCTCTTTATAAACTACCAATCATGGTACTTGGCTGATGGTGATGGTATTAATTCATTAAAGCAAGGCCAAAAATAGAAATGTTCTGTGTACTACTTGAAGAGGAAGCTTTCTGAATATTTTCAGAAGCAAATATACCATTGATGACCCCAATATATTGTTTATTTCTAATATTTTTCATGCACTTCCTACTTGAAGCAATAACTTGAGGGGAAAAGTCTATAAAACTTAGATCTAAAATGGGGTAAAATAATTGACTTCGGAACCAAGTAACTTTCAAGATAAAAATATACAAATTTCCACCTGCATCCAGTTTTTTGACTGGAGAGGAATGATAGAAGTGTCTTTCCATCAGTTATTACATAAGAAACACCTTCATTCTCAAGGCACAATGTTATTTTTTCAACAGGTCCCTTAGTAACTTAATGACTTTCTCCACAAATAACCATCAGTTGTTATAAGTACTACAATGCTATTATTATTTACAAAGTATGGTACTAAGGCTTTATGATATTCAAGCTGCCTCCCATCATGTTTGGACACCTTGTAAAAGGTGTGATAAGACAGTTTCAAATTAGCATGCATCTCTGTATAACATATCACTCCAAAATCTCTACTGCAATAAGAAATCTGTCACTTGCTGAAGAATGATGAAAGTACCTCAGTATCCTTCTGCTGTCTATAATTTCTTTCTGAACACACAACTGAAGGGAGTGGACAAAACATTGCATAATTATGATTCCTAAATTATGTATAACTTTCATTGTACAAGGTGAGGCAAAAGTAGGTTTATAGTTGTGATATGTGAAACAGTATATTCTTATATTATTATTAATTAAGTATTGTATTATTTTTCATACTAACAACTGTAAACCTGCCTTTGCCACAACCTGTATTTGTTAGATCCTTAAAGACAATTACATAATTTTATTCACTGATTTTCTATCCTGTCAATTGTTTTTCAATCGAATTGGCCATGTTAGTTGTGTAAAACCTAGAAATCCCTTGGCAAGAAAATCAGGACAGTTGAATTTGTCACTGACCCACCAAATTGGTAAACTTAGTAAAGACTTCTGCTGACTTCTGAATCATGAATTTGTCTAATGTATAAGATAATGAGATTGCATATTCAATAATTACACCACACTTGTTGATAGGAGACTATAGTTCAGGAAGTTTGTCTTTCAGTAATACCTTTTTTAGACAAAACTTTGTACCTGGAATTTTTTAAATTCCCAAATTCAGAGAAGTCAAAAATCCTTCCTATGTAACGCATAAAAATGATTGACATTCTATAGGTAATTTAAATAAGGTTTTTGCTTAAAATTTTAGACTGTGAATACTTAAAACTATATGGGATTGTCTTCTTAAGTATATTCTTTTAAAGTTTGTTATTTTAAAGTTTGATGGTGAAAACAAAATAGGTTTGCAGTACCTCATTTCTCTGTATCATTTTCTTTCTTCCTATTCTTTATATTCTTTATTAACTCAGAATTGAAATTTATTTATTAAGTTGACTTTTAGTTAATGTTTTAGTTTTTTTGGCTTGTGATAATCTGAGGTAGCAAAATTGACACTCATTTTTAAGATCATCCCCCCAAGATGTGACGAATTCTCAAAGCACCTTTTTCTTGATATGCTCTGCCTCAATGGAAGTAAATAACTACATTTTAAATAAATTTCTTTAAAGTTTATTTTATTTGATGTTGTAATTCATATACCAAATAATCCTATAAAAATTAGAATTAACACATAATCTAATTTCTGTTATTCACTCTTTTATTATTATTCAAGTTGTATAAATAATTATTAATCAAAAAGAAAAAAGTTCTTTCTAAAGTTATTTTCCTCATGCACTTTCATAATGTTTACAATAACTGTCAGTCTTTTCCCTCATTCATTTAACCCTTTCAAGTTCTTAGTAACTGTTTTGTACATAAAAATTAACAGCTTTTGCAATCATCATTAATTATAGCATTTTACTTCCACAGTGATAAATACATTTATATTACAACTGGTTGTTAGAATTTCAACAGATAAAGCATACAAAGAGATTTTCAAATTTTTATTGTATTTTTTCCATTACCATTTATCCCCCGTATACCACCTTCCCCACTACAATCACCATCCCATTATCCATGTCCATGAGTCCTTTTGCCTTTTTGCTTGATCCCTCCACCCCCTAACCTCCCCCGCATAGCTGTCAGCCTGCTCTCTGTGATGTTACACCTAGAATGCTTATCTATATTTGAAAGTGAATATAAAAAAATTAACAACAAATCCTGATGATATATCTTACTATAATTGTACTATTATTTATATTGTTTTTATTATGCTAAGTATATATAATGACAACCTATCATCATTCCAATGATGTTAAAGTAAGCAAGAGGCTACTTAGCTTTCCAAAGGCCACAGCCAAAGCCCAAATTGAAAAAGAAATATTGACTGAATTCCAAGGTAAAGTCAAACTTTCATTCCTCCCTGCTTTGTATATTTAAGAGAATACTTCATCTAAAAGAATAATATTTCAGGCATATTATAAGATTTTTCATAAGACATTTATGTATATGTAATAGATCCCTTTCTGCTCAAAAACAATACATTAGGTTATGTGTTCACAGATTTTGGAAGGTTGAACCTGAAAGTTGAAAATTTCAAGTCTTTCTTTGTTGACTAACTGCTAAGGAATGTGTGTAGAGAGCCTCCAAATATGGTTTCCAGCAATGCCTCCCCAATCTATATGCACACGCCATTCCCACTCCTCTGTTTATATATTTCTCCTGCCCTTAAATGCAGGCTAACTGGCAGCTTTGCCAGTTCCAGGCCTAGCCCTTCAGAGGCAGTTTTCGCCTTTGCTTTCTTGGAATCCAGCTATGCTATAAGGAAGTCCAGGCTATCCTGCTGGAGAGAGATGATGTGTGGAGAGGCCCTAGAGGATGAGAATGATGATCTGCCATATATAGAGACGACACACTGGGTAAAACTGTAATCCCCAATTGACAGTGAGCACTGAGACTACACAAGTGCAGGAAAGTCCATCGTGTACTTTTCAGCCCAGCCCATGAGACCACATGAATGATCCAACCATTTCATAATTATTTATGTTCCACTACATAGAACATAAGAACCACCACTCAACCCACAGAATGATAAGAGATAATAAATAGTTGTCTTAATCCACTAAATTTGGAGGTGGTTTATTACTTATCAATAAAAACAGAGACAGACATTTGTACCCAGTATGTAGTGTTGCAAAAAAAAAAAAAACAAAACAAAAACAAAACTCAGACATATGACATTGACATTGAGACTGGGCAGAGAATAGAGGATAGAAAAGCAGTGAGGAATTTGCTATCGGAGGCAGGAGAAAAAGTGGGGTCTGTTATGCATTGGCAGAATATTTTGGCAAGATTTTTGCCTGCAGTAACTTGGAAGATGCAATGGAACCCAATGAACTTGTGTTACTGGTTAAATTTCCAGAGTAAACGTTGAAGATATCAATTGATTTTTCTCAGCCCTGTATAATCTATTGCAAGAGAAAGATAAGCTAAAGAAAAAAACTGTTAAGTTTTAAATAAAAATTTACAGGTAATATAGAAGATGCAAGACAGTCTTCTCAGCTGGTAGATGAGCTGCCATACAGAGGGAGGACTGGTGAAAGACCCTCAAAATTTGAAATGGACTCAGGCAAAACATTCAGTAAACTGTAGCCTCAGGGTAAAGATCAAATCAAAAATGAGGCTGAATGATTTATTGCAGTGCCTCAAAAATTGTTTTTCAGCTAGACAAAGGGGCTTTTAAAAATCATAAGGGTATTATTCTATAACCCTTTGACTCATGGCCTAATGTAGAGAAAAACTATTAAGCAACAATTTCTAGGTGAGGATTTTGTCTAATGGAGTAGTTTATAATTTGATAAATAGAAAACAACAAGTTTCCCACAGTAGGGATCCCTGACATATGTGGATAGGTGAATTTTAGAATTGCTATGGGTCTATGACTGCTGTGTATCTTTTTCATGGCCTCCTTTTTGGATGAATGTGCCTACTGTGATTTTCTTGTTCTCATCTCACTGTGTACAGTGAGTGTGTATGGGGTAGATAACTTGTATTTTTAATTTGCAGTTTTCTTGTTTGAGAGGAACTTAAGCAGATACACACCAAAAAATATATACCTGAGGATTCACATCTAAACTTGTTTTATTGTAGGTGACAAAATCCTGGACTTTAAGCTAAGGCTGCAGTGGTGTGACATTGTTGAGAATGATATTGAGTCTATTTTGCATATGGAAATGATGTGAATTGTTGTAACTAGAAAGTGAACTGTGGTAGATGGTATCTAAAGATGTCTAAAAATTTCTCCTTATACTTGCATGCTATTCCTTTCATAAGAAGAAAAGGTCTAGCTTCCCTTCCCTTGAATCTAAGCTGGCCTGTGACTCTTTTTGACCAATAGAATATAACAGAAGTGCCACTGTGCCAGGGAGCAGCTTATACTTTTGTTTCATTAGAACACAGTTACCATAGTGGAAAAAGAAGACATGTGGCAAGGTCCTAGAGAATGAACTGCCATGTTGTGAGAGAGTCCACATAGTGCAAAACTGAGGCACCCCAAGTGACAATCAGCATCAAGGCCCAGATATGAGAGAGAAGACTTCATGGGCCTTGTATATCAGACCAGGCACTGCCCGAGTACAGTCACATAACTGAGCCCAGCTAACATTACATACAGCAAAAGAACAGCCCAATCAACACAGAGAATCATCATAAATAATAAATTATTTTTGTTTAAGCTACTAAGTTTTGGGGTGGTTTGCTACATAGCCAAAAATAAGTGAAGAAAGTATAAATGCCAGTCTCTTTATATGGTAGAAAAAATGTTATCTATAAGAACAAGCATTATAAATTGTCTTGTTATTCATGGAATTATTTCAGTTAAAATATGCTCCTTTAAGAGGAGATATATGAGGTCTGTGCAGAAAGTACCCAGCCATGTAATACAAAAAACAGACATATTTATTGAAGAAGATACAAGATACAAGAAACATTGTACAGAGGACAATGATACCTCAGTCCCCTTCAAAGTAGGTACCTTGGGACCTCACACAGTTCCAATTGTCATCAGGTGCCCTGTTATATTTTCCTCAATCTCATCCACAGTCCGAAATTTCCCTTTCAATGGTGATTTTAGTTTTGGGAAAAACCAGAGCTTGCACAGCACCAAATCTGGGCTGTACGGGACTGAGTCACCTGATGATTTGATGTTTTGCCAAAAAAAACTGCGGAAGACATGATGCATGAGCGGTTGCGTTGTCATGATGAAGCTGCCAATCACCAGTTACCCAAAGCTGTGGCCTTCTGAATCATCAGAATATTTTCCACAGAGGAATATTCAAGCTTAATGCAAAGTTTAATGCAGATTCATTGCTCTGTTCGCTCATCATTTTGAATGTGATAGCCACACAGTACACACGCTAACTCAACGACATCCCTCACCCCCACTGACTAGCAGAGTGAAGTCATCATTGTTCACACATGTGCATTCCAGTCCACTTTCCTTGGCTGCCAGGTTATATCAATGTCATGCAAACCATTCCCGTTATATTAACAAAGGCTGGACTTTTTCCGGACAGGCCTCACTCATATATGTACCACGTCTTTATTCACTTGACTATTGATAGAATCTTAGGTTGCTTCCATATCTTGGCTATTGTAAATAATGCTGTAATGAACATAGGGATGCATGTATCTTTTCAAATTAGAGTTCTGTATTGGTTTGGATAAATATCCAGTAGTGGGATTACTGGGTTGTAAGGTAGTTCTATTTTTAATATTTTGAGGAATCTCCATACTGTTTTCCACAGTGGCTGCACCAGCCTGCATTCCCACCAACAGTGCGCTAGGGTTCCCTTTTCTCCACATCCTTGCCAGCACTTGTTTGTTGATTTATTGATGGTGGCCATTCTGACAGGTGTGAGGTGATAGCTCACTGTGGTTTTAATTTGCATTTCTCTGATGAATCCTGACATTGAGCATCTTTTCATATACCAACTGCCCGTTTGTATGTGCTCTTTGGAGAAATGTCTATTCTGGTCATCTGCTCGGTCTTTAATTGGAATCTTTGTTTATTATTTGATGTGAAGTTATGTGGGTTCTTTATATATTTTTGGATATTAATCCCTTATCAGTGTATCATTGGCGAATGTCTTCTCCCATTCAAGGTTGTCTTTTTGTTTCGTTGATGGGTTCCTTTGCTGTACAAAGACTTTTTATTTTGATGTAGTCCCATTTATTTATTTTTTTCTTTTGTTTCCTTTGCCTGAGGAGATACAGCCAAAAAAACATTACTAAAAGCAATGTCAAAGTATTTACTACCTATATAGTCTTCTAGGAGTTTTATGGTTTGGAGTCTTACATTTAAGTCATTAATCCATTTTCAGTTTATTCTTGTATAACGTGTGAAACTGGTCTTGTTTCTTTTTTTACATATATCTGTTCACTTTTCCCAGCACCATTTGTTGAAGAGACTGTCATGACCCTGTTGTGTATGCTTGCCTTCTTTCTCATAGATTAATTGACCATATAGGCATGGACTTATTTCTGGGCTCTCTGTTCTGTTCCATAGACCGGTGTGTCTGTTTTTATGACAGTACCATGCTGTTTTGATTACTATGGCTTTGTAATATAGCTTTTATATCAAGTAGCATGATACCTCCAAGTTTATTCTTATTTTTCAAGATTGCTGTGGCTATTTGGAGTATTATGTGGTTCCATACAATTTTTTGGATAATTTGTTCTAGTTTTGTGAAAAATGCCATTGGTATTTTGAGAAAGGTTGCATTGAACCTGTAGATTGCTTTGGATAGTATGGACATTTTAATGATATTAATTCTTCCTTCTCATGAGCATGGTATATGCTTCCGTTTTTTATATGTTCTTCAATTTCTTCAATGTCTTATAATTTTCTGAGTACAGGGCTTTTACTCCCTTGGTTAAATTTATTCTTAGGTTTTATTTTTTTGATGCCATTATAAATGAGATTGTTTTCTTAATTTTTCTTTCTGATAGTTCATTATTGATGTATAAAAATGCCACTAATTTCTAAATATTAACTTTTTTCCTGATACTCTACTGAATTCATTTATTAGTTCTAACAGTTTTTGGTGGGATCTTTAGGCTTCTCTCTCTATATTATCATAACATCAACAAGTAATATACTCTTAATGTTAGTTTTGTCCACCTATCAATAGTATATATGTTCCTTAAGATCAGGGGGCTATTTATTCAGTTTTTCCTCTATTTTTCTTCTTAACATTATTCTGGATGCATGATAAGTAACTGATAAAATCATTTATCTTTCAATAGTCACTTACTGTGTGCCTACTCTGTAGGCAATATGAGATGCAAAGACCAGGCACAGTCTCTGTGCTCAATGGCTTATAACTTGGGGAAAATATGGAAGCAACAATATTTCCCACCTCCACTCAGGTAGGGGAAGAAACTATCTTGGGCCAAGGATCCTACACCAATACCAACCAGACAGAGGCTGGTTACTGCTGAGGAAGGGCCAGGAAACTCCCACCCAAGACCAACCAATATCAATTAATAATTCTCTCAATGGATCCATCAGTAGGCTGGACATATATGAGTACAGACTATGTGAACTTGAAAATAGGTTAATATAAATATCATTTACCAGGGAAGTTTATTTAAGACTCAGTACTACAGGGTGTTTATTGGAGGCTGGTCACATAGGCATCCTATGTCTAGTGCCTATCAAAATTCCAAACTTCAAGAAGGAAAGCAGGTATTCTGCATAAACTATACTGTTTGCACAAACAGTTTAGACACAGCACGGTATTCTTATCAGTTAGGGCTGTGGGCACACTCAAAATCCAAGTTCTCTGTTGCCACCATGGGCCAACTTTGTGAGCTAGGTGCTTAAAGTACTGGATAGCAGCAGGCACAGGCCTACTACTGGTTACTCTTCTCTGCACAGTAATTAATTGAAATTTAACTGACTCCAATTCCTTCATGTTCTGTGGGAAAGGAGAAACTGTTTATACAAGGGAAACTATTTTTTGTTGCTTCTGAATACCTTTTTCTTTACAAATTGTCTTTTGTTGTTATTGCAAGGGTGTATCTCCCCTGTGGACTTTAACATAAAGAAATGGACACATGGATTATGTTTGGAGCAGGATCAATGTGAGACATTTCTGGTAGTATGAAGTTAAACAGGCTAGTAGAAATACTTTTTATTTTTGAATGTATATTAATTTTTAGTCACACAGTTAACAAGCATTAGATAAAAATGAGATATCAAACACCAAACAAAGTGAGCGTTATTCAGTGTCTTTTTAAGCAAAAAGAATAGCAAGCTAAGGCAAAAGCAATGAGTAGAGGAGTGACTCATGGCATTCTGCAAAATGTCAGCCTGGGATGGGAATGGACCCCACTCCTTTAGACAGATATTCAAATGGGGAAGTGGCTATTTTTGAATGACAAAGTTGGGGAACCCCCCAAAATATCAACTGCCTCTAGATCTAATGCTTGCTTAAGGAAAAGTCTGCTGTTGGATGTGTCATTATTTTCAGCAGTAGCTGTTGACATCATAATATTTTCTCAAAGGCCTGTTTCCAAGTATCCTCACTTGAAGAAGGAAAGAAGCTCCAACATTAGTGGACAACTGAAAAATGCATAGGCCTTAGCAGGAGACAAACCAGTATTTAAATATTTTTTGAAGAGTTTATTTTATTTTTTATTTTTTTAGACAGAGGGAAAGGGAGGGAGAAAGAGAGGGAGAGAAACATCAATGTGTGGTTGCCTCTCACGTGCCCCCTCCCAGGGGCCTGGCTCACAACCCAGGCATGTGCCCTGACTGGTGAATGGAACCAGTGATGATCCTTTGGTTCGCATGCACACAATATTAACAAATTTGGATATATAAGAAGTACTTTAGATGTAAAGTTCCTAGTAAGATCCATATTATGGTAGGGACACATTGAAAGTTAGATAGCATCCTTTTCAGCTTTATGGTTAAGATGTTACATCATACTTCTTCATGTTAGGCTCTGCCTGTGCCATTCTTTAGAGGTAACTAAAGTAGAAAGAAGAAGCCCCTGCAATGTAACTAGAAAGAAAACCTCTGCTAATTTGTTTTCTTGAGCATCTGCATTTTAGAAGTAGGAGTGGAAAAGGATGATTTTAAAGAAGGGGGCACAGTACAAATTTTTTCTAATCATAAAATCCAGGAAACCTCAGATCATGTTTTTTCTTGTTTAGTACGGAAATTTGAAGTATGAGTTCTTTCAAGAAAATTCTAATAAACAAGTAAAGGTAGATAATACCAATCCCACTGCTCATTTACATTCCCCAATTTTTTATTTAATCCCTCACCGTGGGTCCCATTAGTCCCCTGCATTGGGGGCTTCCTCTAGAGCACACTGTGTGACAAAATTAGAGAGTATGATTGCACACCAACCTTAAAACAACAAGAAGTATAGATCTTCAACTCAACCAGGAAAGGGGGATATTTGAGAAGGTGATTTTTTTGAAGCGCTGAGTCTCAGTTTGTGGGTATTAAAATGATTTCACAGCAGCTGTTAAAAATTTAGTTCCAGTTTGGTGGCACTGGTGAATTACAAAATAAAAGGGATTCAAAAATGAGTAAGTGTATTCTTTATTGTCCCCACCCCCACCACCCAAAATGAGGAAAGGAAGAGAAACATCATCATGTGAAAAATTATTTCTGTACCTAACACAAATAGCAATAATGAGTGAGATGCTATCAAAATGGGGCAGATTCCATATCAAACATGACAAAAGGGTAGGAAGCCACACTGCACATCGTTTGATACAGCTCTTTTTTTGCACAGTACTAAAAGGCCCTCTGTGGCAGAGAATACGCTCCTCACGTTTTCAGTGTGCCCTACACCTACCCCTGAGACACAGGGAAAGGGACAAGAGTGAAGTGAAAGCTGTTATAACTTCAATTTACTCACATGACAGTCGTTTTTTCCAGCAAGACTTAGGAAGAAGAGGTGAATTTTCTTGTATGATGAAATGTCATAGCATAAATATGAACTCATGCAACTATCACATAGGCTTTTTATCCAAGGGTAATGGATGGAAATCCCACTGTTACATTGTAGGCCAACATTAACAGTCTTCCATCCATCCCCCATGAGTAAGTTAATAGCCTTTCTATGCCCCATGAGGGGCTTCTCTAATTCTCTATTGTTGCTTTCAGAAAGAAAGCCTTTATGCCTACTTCTGATATTTGTATATATAAATACATTTTTCTTGATTTTGGCTTTTAAATTGATCTTGCCTGACTTGTAACAATGACCTCAATTACCAGTGCATTTTTAATATGAAGGTCAGTAAATCCCCTTAAAAGAAGAATGCAATGAAAGACTTAAGGTTTGCTGATTTCTATTTATAATTTATATAGTAATGTTCTCTATAGTGACCAGTATAGTTTAGTGTAAGAATGATGGAGTAAATTGGGCTGTTCACCAAACCTCTTTCCTCTTGTTTCAGGGCACACAACTAGAGCTAACTTTTCCCAGCCTCTCATGAGACCATGTGACTGAGTTTTAGCCAGTGGAATGTGAGCAGAATTGATATACACATCCTCTTGCATTACCCATTAAAAAAAATAAGTACTATCCTCTATGTTCTTTCCTCATATGCTGGCTTAATGCAAATGAACATGGGAAACTTCAAAGCCATGTAGACTGTTTGCTGATCAGGAGCTCCGTATTGGACTTGTTGTGTGAGTAAGAAGTAATTTCCATGACATTGAAGTTTGAGGGTTTATTTGTTACATCAGCTAGCTTTATCCCAACCAATGCATATGGCAAACAAAAACTTTACTTTTTCAGTTCTTGCCTATGTTAATCATTCACTTTATGTCATTCACTTTAGGACCTTGGTTCTCAACCAGGGGCAATTTTCCTCCCCAAGTGAAATTTTATAATTTCTAAAGTCATTTTTGGTTGGCACAACAGGGATGTGCTACTAGCATCTAGTGC
Source organism: Mormoops blainvillei (assembly GCA_004026545.1). NCBI lineage: Eukaryota > Metazoa > Chordata > Mammalia > Chiroptera > Mormoopidae > Mormoops > Mormoops blainvillei. The sequence continues at coordinate 12,953 of PVJD01011657.1, read as the reverse complement.
GTAGAAGCCAGGGATGTTGCTAAATATCCTAAAATGCACAGGACAGCACCCTCTACCCAACAAAGAATGATCCAGGCTGAAATGTCAACAACCTGAGTTAAGACACTGCTCCAAGCTTAGATGAGGCCACAATACACTTCTCAACAAGCCATCTACAGTTCAGCAAAATATTTGTTCTTACTCTTTATTCTCTAAACTGTCCTACTTTTAGACATAATGAACAAGTTGATTTAGTTTTTGCTTCCTATGGCAAAATGAAAAATTTATACTGAGGTATGGTCTGTTTCTCAGCCTCTGTGTAACCCCAACTCCCCAACCCTAGTCTACACTCATGAGCTGTCACATTCATGTGAACTCCATGTGAAAGTAGGAGGCTTGCTTTTCTTGTTTGTCACTGTATCCTCAGACCCTAGAACAATTCCTGACACATATTAGGAACTGAATCATTATTTGTTGAGTAAATAATTGTGTTTTAGAAACCACAGGGTGTGGTGAAAACTGGGACATCTGGGGAATACTTGCCCCATTTCAAGAGGCAGCCCTACTCAGATCTTGCAATTATTGCCTGGGAAGGAGACATAGGTTAGCTGATTCTATGAAAAGTAGGGGAGAATAGGGTTAAAGGTACAGGGAATAAGAAGCATATGTGGTAGGTACAAAATAGACAGGGGGAGGTTAAGAATAGTGTAGGAAAGGAAGAAGCCAAAGAACTTATATGTACAACCCATGGACATGAACTAAGTGGGGTAGTGCTGGTGGGAGGGGGGGATGCAGGGTGGACGGGAATAAAGGGGAGGGAAATGGGACAACTGTAGTAGCATAATCAATAAACTATATTAAAAAATAGAATAAAATTCTAATAAATATTCTTTAAAAAAGTCTCCCAGTTTTAAAGTAGTGTTATGAATTTTAAAAACTTACAAACACTGTATAGTACCAATGTTTAGACAATATACACCTGTGAGTCTCAGTTGACTCCAGGTCTCCCATTTGTACTCAGTATAATATCAAAAATAATTAATATATAATAATATTAATAAAACAGCAATCATCATTGGGCTCTTCACCTGTGTCAGATACTGTATCAGTTAACTTTTGCTGCATAAAAACCACCCCAATGCTTAAAACAGTAATTTTTATTTTATCTAATATTTTGGGTTGGCAATAGAAGCTGGGCTCAGCTGGGCATTTCTGGTCTTGGCTAGCTTCCCGGCATGGCTACAGTCAGCCTTCTGTTGGTTAAGTGGTTATGCTTTGAGGGGTTCGCTGGCTCTCGTCTCAGATGTTTAAGGGAACTGGGCCCCATGCTTTTCATCCTATAGCCAACTAGCCTGAGCTTATTTACATGATAGCAACCCTCTTCCAAGACACAAGAGGACCTCCTGAAGCCTAGGTGTGGAACTAATGTCACATTCCCTGGTCTAGAGTAAGTCACAAGACCAGCCCAGACTCAAGGGGTGAAGAGAGAGAGACTTCATCTCTTTGCATGAGGAGTTACTAAGTCACATTACAATTGGGTATGGATACAGAGAAAGGGATAATTGAGGCCTTTTTTGCATAAAGTCTACCATGGATGTTATTAATTGCTTTACATTTATTGTGTCATTTAATATTTATCACATCTTTGAGAGGCAAGTATTAATTCACCCAATTTAGAGATGAGAAAGCTGAAACTCAAATGTTAATTAAGTCTCTTCTCAAGTATTCATAACTATATCTTGAACTGAGATCAAAAGACATGCTAATAGTGTCACTTAAAGAGTCTATCCAATTGCCTGGAGGCTCAGGACCCTCCTGTACTCTTCCTTTGTTCTGCTGCCACTTTAAACTGTTTCACACTCCATCCCACTCACAAGGAGTAGAAGGAGGGTCACCGAGAGATTGACCCTATGGTGAGTGCTGGCCTGCCTGGATTTGAGAACACTGTTAGTCCCGTATTTCTCTTTGCTGTACCTCAGAAATCTGTCAGCCCCTTTTCTCCCTCAGCAGTTCCCACGTCAAGTACAGACTACTGCCCACTGTCTCTTAGTTACCCTCCAGTCTCTGGAGTTCACCTGTCAGCGTGCTCGCTTCTGGAATCCTCATCACAGTCCACTGGGAAGACTAGTTCTTCTCTGTTCTAAACTCTCACCATAATCCTTCTCTCTGTAGTTAACCAGTAAATATACAACTCTGTCCGAAACACCCAAATTGAGCTCTCATGGGGGAGTTAGGGGCAAATGCTCAGCAAATATCTCTAAAAGGGGCTTTGATCTGCTGCCTAGAAATATGGGAAGATGTGGAAATCCTGTAAATCTTTTTTATAATCACTGTGAAAGCCCTAGCCTATCTTTTGTCAGAGTCTGGAAATTCAGAATGTCCTCAGAGGGCTACAGTATACTCATATTTGATAGATGCTAGAAAACTAGTTTCATGAATCCTGGATTGTTGAACGCTAGCCCTGCATATGTTGGAAAAGCATGACTGGTTTGCAGACTGCTGGGGACAAATGCCTTGTTTTTATTCTGGCTTGGTTTTAAATAGAGAGTAGGAGGTTGGGCGGGGACTGAGGGGGAGTAGAGCAAGAACAGGCATTGTTGTGTAGGGTTGCGGATGCCCCTGCACCAAGTCTGAAACAAAAACCAGAGCCCCATTTGGCAAACGGTTTTCAGGATGAGTCATGGTGAGGGAAGTCGGGCTGGGTGTCCACTCTTTGTACTGCTTGGGATCAGGGCAAATATCTAAATGGTTGGGAAAGTAGAGTGGGTGGGAAACAAGATGAGGTAGAGAGAGAGAGAGAAATTGCAGGCTTATCTAACTTTAAAGGAAGAAAGAAAAGGAGACCCTTTGTTTAGCATTATTAATTTTATCCAGAGAAATGGCCTTCTTTATTTTTAGAAAGCCCTTAGAGATCCAGGGTTTTGAAAGTTATAAGCCTAAGTTGGACCCTTTAATCCAGTGGTTCCCAGACTTTACTATGTATAAGAACCACCCAGGGAGTAAAAACCCCAATGCCAAGGTTGCTCTCTAGACCAGTTACATAAGAATTTGTGGAAGAGGGGCCCGGGTACCAGTAGGTTCTAAAATATCCCTGGAAATTTAAATATCACAGCTAGGTTTGAAAACCACTGCTTGAAGTAAACTGGACAAATAGTTATCATGTGAAAAGGCTTATACCAGGTATGAAATGCACAAACAGTGACATGTACTCAGAATCTCAATGAAAAAGAAAATACCACAAAATGCAACTTGTTCTCCTTCTGACAATTTGTTTGATTTGGTTTAATATTTTTTGCAATTTTATTTTTTTAATTTAATCTTTATTATATTTTTTCCATTACCTTTTAGTCCTCTTATACCCTCCTACCCCTGCAATCCCCACACTACTGGCCATGTCCATGAGTCCTTTTCCTTTTTGCTCCATCTCTCCACTCCCTAACCTCCCTCCAGCCCCGAGTCTGAGTTCAGCCCCGAGCTCTCCATCTATGAGTCTGTCACTATTTTCCTTGTTAGTTCAGTTTGTTTATTAGATTCGACACATGAGTGAAATCATATGGTATTTGTTTTTCTGTGACTGGCTTATTTCACGTAGCATAATGTTCTCTAGGTCCACCCATACTGTCTCAAAGAGTAAAACTTTCTTCTTTTTTTATAGCCAAGTAGTATGCCATTATGTAAACATCCCATAGTTGTTTTATCCACTCATCTATTGATGGACACTTGGGCTGCTTCCATATCTTGGTGATTGTAAATAATGCTGCAATGAACATAGGGGTGCTTGTGTTCTTTCGAATTAGTGTTTTGGTTCCTTTGGACATATTCCCAGAAGTGGGGTTGCTGGGTCAAAAGGCAGATACATTTTTAATTTTTGAGGTGTCTCCATACTGCTTTCCACAGTGGCTGCACCAGTCTGCATTCCCACCAACAGCGCAAAAGGGTTCCCCTTCCTCCACATCCTCACCAGCGCTTGTTGTTAGTTGATTTATTGATGCTAACCATCTCACAGGTGTGAGATGGTATCTCATTGTGGTTTTAACTTGCATTTCTCTTACAATTTGTGACATTGAGCATTTTTTCATGTCTATTGGCCATCTGTATATCCTCTTTGGAAAAGTGTCTATTCAGGTCTTTTGCCCAATTTTTAATTGGGTCATTTGTTTTTTGGTGTTGAGTTTTGTGAGTACTTTATAAATTTTGGATATTAACCCATTATCAGATGTATTTGCAAATATGTCCCCCCATTCTGTGGGTTGTCTTTTTATTTTGTTGATGATTTCCTTTGCTATGCAAAACATTTTAGTTTGATGTAGTCCCATTTGTTTATTTGTTTTCCTTTTGTTTCCCTTGCCTGGGGAGATATATCTGATAAAAAATTGTTACAGGCTATGTCTGATATTGTGCTTCCTGTTTTCATCTAGGATTTTTATGGTTTTAGGGTAACATTTCAGTCTTTGATCCATTTTGAATTTATTCTTGTGTGTGGTATAAGAAAGTGGTCTAGTTTCACTTTTCTGCATGTATCTGTACAGTTTTCCCAACACCTTTTATTAAATAAACCATTGTTTGCACTTGCTTCCACTGTCAAATATTAATTGACTATAAAGGTGTGGGTTTATTTCTGGGCTCTGTATTCTGTTCCAGTGATCTATGTGTCTGTTTTTATGCCAGTACCAGACTGTTTTTGATTACTATGGCCTTATAATATAGTTTGATATTAGGTAGTATGATTCTTCCAACTTTGTCCTTCTTTCTCAGTATCACTATTGCTTTGTGGGGCCTTTTGTGGTTCCATATAAGTTTTTGAAATAGTTGTTCTAATTCTGTGAAACATGTAATTGGAATCTTGGTAGGAGTAGCATTGACTCTATAGATTGCTTTGGGAAGTATGGACATTTTAATGATGTTAATTCTTCCTCTCCATGAACATGGTATGTGCTTCCACTTATTTGTATCTTCTTCTGTTTCTTTCTTCAGTGTCTTACAATTTTCCAAATAGAGCTCTTTTACCACTTTGGTTAGGTTTATTCCTAGGCATTTTATTCTTTCTGAAGCAATAGTGAATGTTATTGTTTTATTAATTTCCCTTTCAGTTAATTCATTAGTGGCATATAAAAATATTTTAGACAACCTTCAAATTAAATATGACTAGACTGTTTTGTGTTCACATTACTCTGAGCATATAATACATATGCAGTCTCTGTTTTGTACTCCTAGACTTACCTTTTCAGCTTCTTTTTTTCCTTTATTTTTTGGTATATTTTATTGAGTATGCTATTACAGTTGTCTCTTTTTCCCCCCTTTATCCCCTCCACCCTGCACCCCATCCCATTATTCCCACACCTCTTATTCCATGTCCATGGGCTGCACTCACCAGTTCTATGGCTTCTTAATTTCCCACACTACTCCCAGTACCCCCACCACTTTTTTGCCAACATTTTCTGACACCACTTTCCCCAGCCCCACCCATCCCCACCTCCCACCCTCAATCCTTCTCCCATTTGGCTTTGTCCATGGGTCCTTCATGCATGTTCCTTGATGACCCTTCCCCTCCCTTTCCCCTGTCAGCTTCTGTTCTCAGTATTTAATCCATTAAAACAAAAGGAGAAAAGGAAACAAAAGCTCCCAAGCGGCTTCCTATTTTGCTTATAGGTCTTATCATAAAATATACCAGTTTTGATGGATTCTGTATTAAAAATACATAGAACGTTCCTTTCCAATGTTTTTTCCACAATTCTGAAATTTGACTTAGAACTAAAATAAATGATTTGATGGAAATAACTTCACTATTCAATGGGATTTTGTTGTATAATAACATCTATTGACAAAATAATAAGCATCTTTGATTTTCTGGTGTCTCTTATTCAAACATAATCTAACCCCAGTATGGTCTAAATTGAGACTGTGGCTTCATTCAGGGGTATTGTTACTCTTTTACATACTATATAAACTCAGCTGAAAAGTCTCTTATTCTTCCTTTGAAGCAAATTTAGAACAAACATCACAACTCATTGCTATTATTATCTTTATTAAAATGATTATAATGATCCATTCAGCCTACTCTTGTCCCAGCTAAAAAAGAAAATTTAGAATTAACTGGTTAATAAGAAATTGGAGTATGATTCAAATACTTAATAGCTAGATAGATAGATAGAATGAACAGAGAACATAATAAAGCAAATGGAGCAAAGTGTAAACAATTGTTGAATCTGGCCAAAGGGATATGGAAATTTCTTGTATTATTCTTACTACTTTTCTCTAAGTTTGAAATTATATCAAAATAAAAAGTTTTTTTAATGAGTAAATGCTTAAGAAGCACTTTGGGTAATGCCTACCTTTAGGAAAAGAGAGAAGAAAATGAAGCAGGTGAAGGAGCCAAAGAAAAAGTTTTTGACGTAGAAGGATAACTAAGTAAGCATAGTCAACCAAAGGCAAGAGGATGTTTCACTTTGTCCAGGACAATGTCTATTCCCTGTGTACCCACACTGAGGTTCACAGATAAGTCAAAAGGATTTCAGAACAAAGATAATCTTAATGTCACTGAAAAGAAATGATTCAGTCATTTTGTGAGTTACCTAAAAACTAAGTGGTGTTATGATTCATTGATTTACTTGGCAAATATAACCACCTCACTTTTTTTAATAACTTCTGCTTTTGCCATATTAAATTAATATCTTTGAAGTAGCTATTGTCTGAATAGCAATATCTGACATTTCTCCTTTTGAAAGCACTGAATAGAACTATAGTTCTCACCCAGAATAGTTTGTGATTATTGTGGAAATTTTATGATTACATTCTATTAATGACAATGATCCTTTCCCTTATAAGATTTCGGGCTTTCAAATTTAAGGCACAGTTTCCATATTAAACTTAAAGTTGAGTTATGCTGAAATTATAAAATATATAATTTAATTTGATATCATGCACCAGTTATTTATATTACTCTGTAGCTATTACTTTAGTATCCTTGTTGAAAAGGCAATGATTTTGCCAAACAATTAGGAGAGAAATGATCATGCCTTCTTTCTTTAGTACTATAATTAAGATGTTTAAATATCAGTACTCCCCGCTGCTTCAGAGATGGTAGGAAAATTCGGGGGAGGGAAGGTTTGATAGAATTCTGCCTGTGAAGGAAAAATGCTAACTTAGTTTTTTTAAATCTTCACAACTAACTTTATTGAAGAATTTAAAGATATACTTAACTACTGTGGTTACATAAGTGATATAAGTCAATTACATATCTGTAAAATGATCACATATGTTTAAAGTTAATTAACTTTTTAACTCAGGTGTTGGCGACCTTTTTCTGTAAAAAGTCATAAAGTAAATATTTTTGACTTTGCACACTGTGAAATCCTAGTTGCAAGTAGTCAGTTCTGCTTTTGTGAAAGTAGCCATAGATATTATGGAAATGTATGGGAGTGGCGATATTCCAATCACCTTATTTACAAAAATAGGCAGTGAGACACATTCAGCCCTTAAGCCATAGTTTGCTATCCCCTCCTTTAACCTGTAACTATTTCACATTGGAATTTGTCGGCCTTATCTTAAGGGAAATTCAATACGTGAAAAGGAATAATTTGCAAAGAGATTTCAAAGAAAAAGTTTTGGAGAAAATTTCACTGGCTACTCATGTTCCCTGAGTATTGTGTGTCAAGGGCAAAAATCAGAAGAACCAACTGTCAAAACCCAAGTAATGAAAAACAACCTATCTGTGATAATTAAGAAAACCAAGACAAAATAAAATCCAAAGGAAAGAAAAAACAAAAATCTAGTTCTATTAGAAAGAAAAAGGTGGTATGATTTTGTTGTATTTTCTAACTGTCCCCCAGGTTCCATGTCCTTCCTTTACCTGACATTATATGTGAACGGTTTGAGGAGTTCAGTCCTTGGGCTCCTAATTGTTTTTGGATTGAGGAGGTTTTTTATTGAATCAATCAATTGATCAATCAGTCAAGTTATATTTTTGGTAATACATCTTCCAAATTAAAAAAAAATTTACAAGGGTTTGATGTTCAGCATTATTAGCTCTCCTTGAACAAAAATGCTTTCAGCCAAGTTACACATAAGCTTCTTTATTGGATAGTATGTTTAACTAGTGTGAAAGTCAGGTACAATTTGTTTTTTAAAGGAGGAGCGGTGTGTTAACATTATCCTCACATTATACTCTTACTGAGCAGCAGTCTTTGACGACTATTAAGCATATTTCAATTATCCATGCAATAGTTCGCAGTTCAAATTAATAAAATCATAATTGCATTCTTTTGGAGTTTAATCTAAGACATTAGCCTAACAGTATTTATTATCCATAAGGAATTTGTTGATTTACTATTAAAACCATTTTCCAATAGAAATAGGTTTATATACTTTTATCATTTATCAGGTAATTTCTATGTAAATTATCTCACTTGATCCCAGTAACAACTTGGTTAAAAATGTCACCTTAAAAGATTTTTATTTTTTAAATAAATGTTAGAAAAAATACACAATTACATTCTAACATACATCATATTTAGGAAACTAAATTATAAGCTCTGTTTAGGCTGGGGCAATGTCTTATTCACTGTTGTATCTTCAACATCTAATACAGCTAATGGCATATAAGAGGCATTCTGTAAATACTTGTTGCATTAATAAATAAATGAGAAAGTAAGACACTCATTAAAGTTCCTGCTACAGAGATGAGAAAAGCATTCAGAGATATTCGATGATTTGCTTAAGGGTGAATGTCTGGTAAGTGGAAATAGAACTGGCATACAGATGAAATAAAAAAAGTACATAACATACTTAGTATAATGCCTAAGGCATACTAGGTATTCAATAAGCATCCCTTTTTGCTGTTCTGTGGACATATTAAAACATTCATGGTGTTCTTTTCACCATACTGCACCATTGTAATGGTGGGTATGATAGTCACAGAGAATAATTCAATTATTTCAAATGAGTTACCGGTAAATCTTGTTTATTAAATAGCAACTACTGAAGTGTAAATATATCCCTAAAGGCTAAATAATTTCTTTTCTTCATTTTCACACATTATCAATGATTTGATTTAAAACCCAAAGACAATTAAATTGAATTTTATGCAAGAGCATAAAAATCCAGCCGTCAGCTATTCATCATTCACCAATTTGTCTGTGTCAAAGAGGAAAGCTTCCATTTAGCCCTCTGAAATCTGTATAGACTGTTGTTCCATTTTGCAAATCCTGAGCCATTTACTCTGTAAATTATCATGAATTGCAAACAAAAGCCCAGAAATAGGTCTGTGTAGATTCACACCAGTCAGGCAGCTCTGTAAACAGTCAGCCTTTCCTGAGTCCTATTTTAAATACCTCCACTATTAATGATTTTATGTCATCCTTAGAATGGATAACCATGCAATGAGCCCCCCAAAATAAGATTTTGAACACTTCAAAACTGGCACTGCAGCCTTTGCAGAAATTATTTAGCCATATTACTACTCAACCAGGCCATTATTGATACAAACAAACTTTTTACATTCAAATGGCTGTTATTTGGAGGGTATCACATTTTAGTAAGGGCAGAGAGCTGTCAGTTTTTCAATTAGGGCTTGCATTTATGTTTTAAACACAGATAAATTTTTCTTGTTTTAACTTTCTTAAAGTCTTTGTTAGGAAGTTTTAGAGGGAATATTTATATTTTATTTCTGGGTGATTGTTTTACTGAAACACTTTTAAAGGGTGGTTTCTAGGTCCACAGAATGAGCTTTTATGTTATCCTCCTTATTCCAAAGTCTTTTGTCCTCAATCATACTTTTGCTGCAAACATTGAAACTGTACTTTGAAAAGGAAACTCTAATTTTCCTGCCCTTAAGTAGCTGACTGACATTTTAGGGAGTAGTTTGAGAAAGCTGATTAAAATGAGAATAGCCAGAAGATGAAGTCAATGTCAAGTCAAATGGTTTGCTGAAGGTCACTCAGCCAGGTTTGACTTCAACTTCCTCTGCCTCTAGTGCCTGTGCTCTTTTCACTATAGCAGCCTGGGAAAGATTCAAAATTTGCCCCTCCAACAATCCAAGAAGAAAATCCCTAGTGATTAGGGGCTAATGGGGACCATAAAAAGAAACCCAAAAATGTGTGCATCGACATGCCCAAAGAATGGACAGGTCTAACTAAGCCTTCTTGAATGAAGTATATATTATAATCAATTATATGGGCAATGTGTGCAACTAAAAGGTAAGGAAGTATTAACAGCTACAAAAACATATTTTTTTCCTCAGCTGATTTACAAAAAGACACTGGGTAATTATATGCCCAGATAATTAAAGTTTAGCAGTCATCATTTGGAGAGAATTTGAAAAGTAAGTTTTCTAGCCTTCTGGGATTATTCTTTTCTTGACTCTCCAAGTGAAGTTTCTGCCTGGAATCTTTTTCTCTCCCAATTGGTTCTAAGGACTTCTCAGAAAACAACAATAACTGGTTGTTGCTTGTCAGCTGTCCCTTACAGCAGCTGCAACTTGGTCTCCAATCATCTGTAGACTTTCCAAGGCTTCCATCCAAAACCTGGAAACAGCCCTTCCTCTAATCCCCTAAGCATCACAGATGCAAGGCTGATTCCAAACTACTGAATACTTCAGGATGTTTTAAGGGAATTACAATATAGGAAAAAAGAAAAGAAAACTTAGAATTGATTTTCAAACCCCAGTGATCCTAAACCCCCATTAAAGGGAGCCGTTTACTGCTACCTTTCCTAGACTCCCAGCTAAAAGCTCAGTCTCTGCAATGCTTCCATATTCTCTCTAGAGTCTCAGAGATAAATCAGCCAGCACCCTCCAGAATATTTTTAAAAATTCTTTGGTATCAAAATAAATACTCTGTAGCACTGAGACTGCCTTTCACATTATTAAATTGAAAATTTAACATTCCACCTGAAGTAATAGCATTTAAATTATTTCACTAGAGCTATTTGACTTACACAGGTATAACTGAAGCAAGGCTATAGAATCCTTTCCAAAGCACAAAATATTTGCAATTAGATGACTTTAAGTCTATACTTACAATTGCTAGAGACCTGGCTGATGTGGCTCAGTTGGTTGGAGCATCGTCCCATAATCAAAAGGATGCAGGTTCGATTTGTGGTCAGGGTATATACTTAGATTGTGGGTTCAATCCCCAGTCCAGGAGTGAATGGGAGGCAACCAATCAATGCTTCTCTCTTGCACTGATGTTTCTCTCTCCCTTCCTCTCTCTCTAAAAGCAATGAAAAAAATATCCTCAGGTGAGGATAAAAAGGAAACTGCTAAAATTACCAATGCAGTGGTTTTCTCATGAAAAAATTTGAAGTTCCACATAATTGTCCATTCTGCTACAAACATATCAAGGTTGAATTGATTAACTTAGATACCACCAACCAGAATTCACCATCAGTTTAGAAAAAGTGGAAAATCTCGTATTTTAGATTTTAGACTCTATATAATTTGTCATGAGTACTATGATGGTTGGTCTTCCTACCTTGAAACAAAAAGAAAAATTAGTCGGGGGTTATCTAACATCTCATACCTCACTACTTTTCTAAAATGTAATACATTTAAATATGTTTTAATTGAGCTCTGTCCAATTTTTAAATGGACAAACAAGTGAAATATAAGGTAAAAGGATGAACACATTCCTCAGTTTAAACTTTGAAACATCTCTTTGGGCATTGATTCATCAAATCCCTGATTCTCCAAAAGGAACACAAGGTTAAAGATTAATAATGTATCACTATGCATGTCCTTCATGGACAATACTGTTCACCCTATGAATTTCCCTACTATCTACATGCATATGAACCCCATCCGTATATATTTCTCCACCTTATATTTATTTCTCTCTTGATTTTTAGAAGAATTGACTATAAAATAACTCTTCTTGGATACACTTCAGGTATCTCAAATTTAGTGTTTTCCATTCTTTAAAACTATTGGCTATAGAGTTCTATATTTGGATCCCAGGCCAGCATTCAATCCACTGAACCACACCAACCAGGGCCCAAGTTCTGTATTTGAATATTCGTTTCAGTTCATAGTTACTGAAGCAACAGGGCAATTTTTCTCCCCACTCTCTTTAACCATATCCCAACCCACCCACCTTCACATATGTTCACTCAATGATCAAAGTCTTACCATTTTATTTCCTTATTATTTATTACATTTGTCTAGTTTTCTCTCTCACCATGTGGTTCTCAGCCTTAGCTGCACATTGGATATGCCTGAAGAGCTATAAAATTAGTAATGCAGGACTTCTGCTACTGACCAAGATAGACTAATGGATTGGATTCACAGTCCTGCCTGAAAGGTAAATGACAGATCCAAGAAACTGAACAAATTCCATGCACAAGAAACATAAACACCAAGAAACAGCAAGGCACATCAGGAGCAAATCATTTAAAATCATTAATAAAAGAAAATCTTAAAAGCAACCCAAGGAAAAGATGGTACATTATGTAGAGAGGAACAAAGACAAGAATGGCAAAAAAAAAAAAAAAAAAAGAATGGCAGTAGACTTCCTGTTAGAAATAATGCAATCCAGAAAACAGTAGAATAACATATTTAAAGTACTAAAGGGAAAAAACTCATGAAACTGGCAACTAGAATCCTGTATCCAATGTAAACATCTTTTGACAGTGAGGGTGAAATAATCATTTTTTTCAGACATATAAAACCTGAAATCATTACTCAACAACAGAACTGACCTGTGAAAGATGTTAAAGAAAGTACTTAAGGCAGAAGGAACTCTGTATTAGATGGAAATCTGGATCTACACAGTGTAATGAAAAACACTGGAAATAGTAACTATGTAAGAACTTATAAATGTTTTTCTCATTATTTAACTCTTTGGAGAGATAACTTATGACTTAAAGCAGAAATTCTAAGAATGTATTTGTGGGGAGGGGGCAGTGGTAAGGAGAAAATGTACTTGAAAAGCAATTTAAAAATTTTTTTAAATAGATAAACCAAAAAAAAAAAGAATGCATTT
>PVJD01011656.1:0-44834 GCA_004026545.1 Mormoops blainvillei | reverse complement strand
CGCAGCAACGTCAGGAGTTACAGTGCAGGATGGAAGGATGTGAGATGGGCCACAGGAGGGGTCAGGAAGAACACAAAGTGCAGAGTCAGGACAACTATTTGAATCCACGTAGTCTGACTCCACAGCCCAAGCGCTTACAACACTAGTTCTCAAACACTATGGTGCATCAGACTCACATGGAAGGCTTGTTGAAACACAACTTCCAAAGCCCCACTAAAGAATTTGTGATTCTTTAGATCAGAGGTAGGGCCAGTGAATTTGGATTTTTCTCAATTCCCGAGCGGTGCTGCCAATGCCATTTCAGGGACCACACTTTCAGAACTGCTGTCTTACACATACACTGTGCTGCCTTGCCAAAGATTTCCAAGATAAGCATAGAAAAGATGCATCACTGTGGGTGAAGCTGTGCCCAATTCACTGACTTTCAGGTTCTCGGGAAATAGCTTGGATCCCTCCCAAAAGGAAAATTTTCTCTTATACATGAAAAACAAGATTTAGATCATAAACACTTGTGCATGAAATGATATGCCTGGTTCAAGAGGTTCTGAATGGTCAAAGAAATAGTATGATAGAGTGTCACACTTCAGGTAGGAGTCCTAAAGAAATAGGAGCGAAACTTGAAAAGTCACGAAAATCTGAGAGATTTAGAGTGTGATGAAGTTTAACAGCAAAATGAGAGAACATGAGAGAGCAAAAACAGCAGCTGCAGCTGCTATAGCTAAATCTTTATATCTGGGGTGGGCCCTAAACAAGCTATCAATTTTTGCTACATTTAATGAACACATGTTTTTAAAAGTTTGCAAAATAAATAAGATGGAGTTCTTACTTTCAAGTTTACAGTCATGTGAGGATGAGAAACAAGAAAGCAATTAAAAACTACCTGGAGAAAAGAACAAAAGAGTAAGAGTATAAAAAAGAAAGTACCAAATTGTGCCTCAGAGGGTTCCATAAAGGTTTTAATAAAAATGTAGTAATTAACAGTGTGAAAGAGGAATGGGCTTTGATATGCAAAGAAGGGAAGAAAGCCTATTCTGGACAGAGGAATACCATGCAGTAAGGTTGTATGAATGTGTTGGGAACAACACTGAGCTCGGTTTGATTGGAGAGTATCAAGATATGTGCTGGAACCGAAGTGCGAAGTCTTCGTGTGCCAACTAAAAGGTTTGAACTTCATCTAGTAAGCAGCAGACCGGTAGTAGAGGTGTTAAAACAAAATTTGGCACAAATAGTTTTTGTTTTTAAGATTTAATTTTCTAGAAAAAATTTTAGATGAAGTATGGGAAATCAAATTGATTGGAAAAATGAAGTGTGGAAGACAAAATATGGAAATGAAGGTTGTGAAACAAAGCAAGGGCAACAGGGATGCTTTATCCCTATTGAAGGGGTCAGATTTGAAGGTCATGGAAAGATCAGAATCCAGAGTCTAAATAGGCTCAGGACGTGGGAGAGAGGGGAGGGAGAGGAGTTCTGGAGTTAGTTATTACCTTGAAGGTCCTTCCGCAATGTGTGAGTTCTTTATCTGGCTCTAAGGGAATGTGCCATTTCCATAATGCTTTACCATATGAAGAAACTCTTAGCCTGCTTTTACCATAATGCTTAAACTTTTTTGTTGGTTTTGGTATTTTATTAATTTCCTAGATGTGGATAACTCAAAGACATTGCAGCAAGTCTTCCTACGGTGTTCTTTAAGATACTAACTAGAAGAAATGTTTTGAGAAATAAGCTCATAGAACCTTTTTAAATGTGCATTGAGATCCTCTATTAGGGTTGTCCAACCTTTTGGCATCTCTGCGCCACACTGAAAGAAGAAGAGTTGTCTTGGGCCACACATTAAATACACTGTGACATGTAATCACAAAAATATCTCATAATGATTTAAGTAAATTTACGATTTTGTATTGAGCCACATTCATAGCCACCCTGAGCCACGTGTAGCCCATGGGCCACAGGTTGGACACCCCTGCGTCCCTTTGTCACAGATGATCCCTCAGGAATGGTTCCCCATTGAGCTCGGTCTGGAAAATGCTGCCTTAGAAGGCCCAAGAACTCTTCCTCTGCACGGGGAGATAACAATGAGCAGAAAAATGGAGGGAGGCCCTTTTTTAAAAGGGGCATTGTGGTGTAGAGCACAGACCATGGACTACAGAGATAATTGGGACAGCGATCCGATTCTGTATGTCTATAATTTGGGGCATGTTAGGTAAATTCTGGGTCTTGATGTGTTCATCTGTGAAGAACAAATAAGAGTGACCACCTTGTAGAGTTGTTAGGGAGCAGGGAAAATATATATAAAGTATCTGGTGCTTAAGCAATAAATTATAGCTGCTAATTTTACATTAGGAAGGCTCAGAATTTTAGCTTATACTGTTACCACTGCTCCCGTTCTGCCTTTTCACAGGGTTGGGAATGTCCTTATCCCCTTTGTCTCCTGGTGCTTTAAGTCTTCACCTTTTGTTTCCTACCCTTCCCATTGCTTATAAGTATTATTTCTTCCTACCATCTATTAGTTTCTGCTGTTGGTTGTTTTAGCTTTTGTGTACTAAATCGATGGGGTCAGTTCATTGAAAAAAAGGCTAAGTGGTGTAGATCTGGACTTGGTGGTTTCTAGGGTCAAAAATCATAAAGTATGGAGAATTCTCTTTTCAAAAACAGTCAAAACAAAGGGAGAGGTCTAAGGAGTTGAACCATGAGCTATTTCTGTACAATTCCATGGCTCTGGATCCAATTTCTCTTTGAGGATGACTCATAAGACTAAATCACAAGCATATCAGAAAAAATAAGCATTATGACCTCTTCAGGTTGCAGTTGAAAATTATTAACATGCTATTGTGAGGATCCTTCCTCTGGCAGGGAGGTAGATAGATGCTGGCTTAGCTGGAATGCATAACTTGATGTAACTCTATTCTTTCTCCATTATAAGATTCTAAGCCAGTTAATTTTTTAAAAGGTACATAATACTTGTTCTAATATAAAAGTTCTCAGCTTCTACTTAAATGCCCTCACAAGCCAAAGTACAGTAATTTAGAAACCTTATTGCAATAAAACTACCATTGGTGAACAAAATAAACAGACTTCGGGCATGTGCTCTTTTACTGTGCTGCTCAAAAGTTTTCCATTGCTCCCTCTCCCTGTTGTTTACTGAATTAGCCATAAACTTCTTAATGTGCAGTTTACAGTTCTCCATGGGCACCATGAAGCAAAGGGGAACTAAACTGTGTGAGTTGGACAATACTTCTCAAGCTTTAATACATATATGAATGACCTGAGGGTCTTGATCAAATATGGCTCTGCGTCAGCAGGTCTGAAGTGGTATTGCTCAGTAGGAGGCCATGGCAAGACCTTAGGTGACAAGAATTAAGGAAGCAAAGAACAGAATGAAGCATCAAATCCCGGGGTCAGGAAGTGGTTGGGGGCGGGGGTTGAAAGCAACCTATTAAAAGGCTCTAAGGAGAAATAGCAGTGAGAGTTGAAGAAGCCTAGAGGTATTCCCAAGAGGGTTCCAAGGGTGACATTCTTTAAGACAAATCAAGGGTAGGAGGATGGGCTCAGGTATTTGGCTTTCTTTTTATGGTTTATAAACTCTCTGTCTGGATACTACTTACCACCTTTCCTGGGGGTTTGGAACTAATAATCTGAAACTACTTGAGCCTTTTTTGTTGTTGTCTTGTTTTACCAGTGCTAGAGCTGTGGTCTAAAATAGGGAAGAAGTATGTGCCTTGACTCCATCTTCTTGGGGTGGAGACTAGGGCAGTTTATGCCTCTTGTTGGTTTGAGAATTTTAAATGGAGCCTGGCCATCACTCATAAAATCTCGTCCAAAGTCACCTGGGAGCAGAGGTGGATTAAGGTGGGTTGAGGTCCCAGGTGCAAAAGAAAATATTGGGCCCCTTTAAAAAAGAGAGAGAGACAGGGAGAATAAAAATACATGTTTAAAAGTACACATATTTAAAACTGTAAATGAAACAAGTACATATCCGCAAACTAATTTACATCCCTGTGTATTTGTGTATATCATAAGCCTGCCCTGCGGGAGAACCTTTGTAAGTACAAAGCAGCAAATACGATTCCATTGCTCCAACGAGCGGTAGCGCAGGCACGCGGGGCCTAAGCCATATAGTAGGTGTAGAGTATGCAGCGTAGTAATGAAATAATTAAAATAAGCAACATATTATAAACATAATATCAGGTTTTACCACCAATTGCAAACTGTAATGTAATTAAAATTGCACATATGAAACCAAACTTGGTGTCATTAGAAAAAAGTGTAAAGTTGGGGTTTTGCGGGGCCCAGGGCGCGCACCTGGTGCACCCACCATTAAATCCACCTCTGCCTGGGCGCTTTCATGCACATCAGAGAAGCTTCCAGAATTCTAAGGTGTTAGGACGATAACTTATTAAACATCTCCTACACAATGGATACCATGGTAAGGGCTCTATATACATTATCTCATTTCAATCATTGTAAATAAGCACGGAGTAAGTGTCTATTCAATTATACTGAAGGCCTTATAAAATAATACTAAAACTTTCTTCGGGGTTTTAGTTTTAGCCTATCCTTTGTATAAATGGTAATTAGTGGTTGTGGGGTTTCTTTGTCACGGCATATTGACTGTTTAGCGTCTCTTCCTAACTTTGAGAGTAATAGATGCAAAAGTAATTGTTAACGCTCTTTGTAACTGGAGGTGATTGTCAGTATTAATGATGCATTTTAATTGTTTTTATTTCATGTTTGGACAACACACTGTTCTAAAAATTTGGAGTTCCTGGCACCATTGTTCCTTCTGGGATTTTGCTCAGCTCCTCAGTTGAATCATTTTCATTTTAATCAAACTGTTGCTTGCAGCTATGATAATACCATAGAAAGTCCTTGTCTGGATCTCACTTTAGCCCTCACATGGCTAATACTCTCTTTTGAAATTCAATCCATGGGTTATGTTTCCCTCCACCCTCTTCTGTGAAAGTAAAACATTAATCTGTGTTGAATTGTTACTTGCTTACTTGCCGTTTTAAGAGGAGTCCAAAGGTTAATAATTGAAAATGTTTCCTCAGCAAAGCTCAGTTATAATATTTAACTTTCAGTTTATTTTTGGGACCAGGTCCACAAGGAAAGCTTAACTCACAGTGTAGAATTATTTAACATGGTTGGGTGTGGAATAACCTTGGGAGATTTTTGAAAGTGTATCTTCAGCCCCCACCACCACTCTAGTGGACAGAGTGTCTGGGGCATGGCCTTCAGCATATGTATTTTAGAACCACCAACACCAACAGCAATAACCACCATCTCACTGTGTGATTCTTGTGTCCAGCCAGGTTTGGAACCCACTGCCCAAGGCAATGATATGATCCCAGCTGATCAGTAAGTAGAGGGCAGCCATGTCGTTACTTAGCCAAACATTTTAGAGAGTGGGAAGTGTGCTCTGGGGAAAACCTACATCGGAGTCTCATGTTAAGCTTATTTAAACAGCCAGTTCCAGGACTGCTACTGGGACCAGCAGAGTCTGAATTTCTCAGTCTTCGCAATTTCTTTTCTATCAGGGCCCCCAACAGATTTCCACACATGCTGGGGTTTTAGAACCTCTCTCTCTATAAGAATGAGCAATCAGTCACCTGGGTGGATACTCTGTTTAGGCTCTCTGATCATGTTTTATTCTATCCCTGATCTTTAGGAACCACGAGAATCATTCTAAGGAATTGTTCTCAAGTATTTCTGAATAACAAGTGCACCTTAGTGACTTCTATGAATCATCTCTCTAGAGAATTTCACACAGGCACATACGTACATTTTACATTTCAGGAGGTTCAAGGACTTCAAGCCAATTTATATATTCCAGATTAAAAACTATTACCCTGGAAAAGGTAACTGAGTCCATTAACTTCAATTTTTTTTGTTTGTTTGTTTGTTTTGATGGTCCACTCCAAGACCAGGACATAGGTCTAAGGAAATACAAAGAAATTTAGCTCCGATTGCTAGATTGGGACCGAGAACAGGGAAGAGGAATGTCATCCCTCAGTCAAGGCCCTGGTTAACACAGAGTCTAGGCTGAATGGAGGCCTTCTTTGTAAGACCCAAGATTTTGCCGAAATGCTCTCTTCTTCTCTCTGGCCTAAAAAGATTGTGATGGTAATACATGTTTCTTCAGTGCAATAAACATTTTTTAGCAGGTAATGCCAGAAGCTGGAAGTGCAAGTTTGGATCAGACTCATGGGCTGATTTCAAGCAACTCACAGTTAGCGGTATGTTCCCTGTTGCTAGATTTTTATATCCAGCTGGCCCTCCCACAAATCTCACTACCAAGGTTATGAAATGTCCAGCTAAAAACAGTAACTACAATATCAGAGATTTTCCTGACTGCTGTCTTATTTATCTTTCAGTCCAGTGCTCAGTGCAGTTCTTCTGTTGTCCCCCTGCACTCCAGCTTCACCCTAGTTCTCCGTATCTATTTCTCTCCCTTTGCATTTGATGACCTATGACCTATTTGGATTTCTTTCTCTAGCATACCCCTGGGCATTTGGCTATAAATGCTTTCATGGCTTTGGTTTCTGGAGTTCTGTACCCCCAAAACAAGAATCTTTGCCTTCAAAACCCTCACAAGCATTTCAGTTTCCAATCTTGGGAGAAATGCACCTTCCTTTATTCATTCAACATTATTGAGTATGCCAGGTACTATTCTAGGCCCTGGGAATATATCAGTGAGCTAAACTGACAAAAATCCCCAAGCTGATGTTTTTATTTTAGTAGGAGGAAACCCAGTAAACCTAACAGTTACAGACACAAACACATAAGTAATCCATGTATATGTAACAAACAGTGCATTCTCACCATTGGAAGAGTCCATATATACATATTCTCCTGCTTGTTAAAAGTTATTGGTAACTCCTAAATTAATACAATGTTTCATGGTTATTTGCAAACATGCCAGCGCTGTGAAAAACTTGAATCACCCAGCAGGTACGTTCCTAGGTGATGTCAAACAAGACAGTGTTCTACCTTCTTGTTTCTGCTATCATGCTTTCATACTAACAAATGCTCTTTTCTCAGCCTATTTAGTGCCATGTTTGTACTTTTAATGATTTTGCTATTTAAAATGGCCCCTAAGAATAGTGTTATTGTGCTTTCTAGTACTTCTCAGTATAAGAAGTCTGTGATGTCCTTTATGGAGAAAATATGTGCGTTAGATAAGCTTTGTTCAGCCACAAGTGGTAAGTTCAATGTTAATGAACCAAAAATACGTATTGAACAAAGAGTCTTTAACAGGAGTACACATAAAACAAAGTTATATATTGACGGTTGAAAAAAAACATTTGACCAAGGCATAGCGTAAGAGCAATGGTTCAGTATTTGCTAATTCAGCATTCCCAGTGACATAAATGTCATGAATCATGAGAATCAGCTGTATACACTAGATCAGATTTTAGTTAATGTTATTGATACAAAATAAGGTGACAAGGTGTATAAGAAGTGTTCAGGGTGGGCATGTGCTTTCCACTTACAATTATGTGGTCAGGTGACATTTGAGCAAAGATGTAAAAGAGATGAGGGCAGAAACCATGAGAATATCTGGGAGAAGAGCATAATGGGCAGAGGGAAGAGTAAGTACAAAGAACATAAGGCGTGATCCTGGCAGGGGATGAGGAACGGGGGGAAAGGCGTGGAAGCTGAAATCAAAGACTCGATGAGGAGCAGAAGATCTTAAAAAGACTGTGGTTTTTTCTCCGAATGCAGTGGAAAGCCATCGGAGGGTTTTGAGTCTGAAGAGTGACACTATCTGACATGTGTTAACGGGATCTTCTGTGTTGAGCACAAACTGAAAAGAAGTGAGACACTTATGCCATTGAGGAGGCTTGTATAATAATCCAGAGGAAAGATAACGGTGGCTTTTCCGGAGTGTTAACAGTGGAAGTTGTGAAGAGTGATTGGATTCTGGATATATTTTGAAGGTAGAACCAACAGAATTCACTACTGATAAAATGTGGAACATAAAAGATAGAGCAGAAGCAAGGATATGGGCCTAAGCAACCAGGATAACCGAGTTGCCGTTTGATGCAAGGGGCAAGCTTGCGGAGAGATGGCTTTGGGTAGGATGGTCAGGAGTTCTGTATTGAATCCACGAGGCTTGATATGTCTAGAAGCCACTCAAGAGGAGATATGGAATAGGCAGTTAGGTATATTAACATGGATTTCGAAGGATAGGCTTCGATTGTAGACTAATCATCCCATGGATGATTTCAAAGCCACAATTCTGGATATATAACAGTGATATATATCCAATCCTGGTTGTGTATCCTGGATATGGATAGTCATATCTATCCTGATAGAAGAGAGAAGGGGCTCTAGTTCTACCCTGGAAGAATTCCAGCATGATGGAAGATGAAAAAAAACCATCTAAGAAAACTGAGAAGAAACAGTAGAAGGCAAAAAGAGGAAAGTAATGTCCTAAAATCTTGGAAAGACAGTGTTTCAAGGAGGAGAGAGTGATCAACTGTGTTAAAAGGGGTCATGAAACATGAAAAGAGAATTGAGCCTTGAATTTAGAGCACAAAGATTGTCAGTGGCTTTCACAAAGCAGTGTAGGGATTAAAGCCTGATAGTAGTGTATTTAGGAGAGAACAATAGATAAATTTGAGACAGCTACCATAATCCTTTGGAGGATTATAGCTATAAAGAGAAGAGAAATGGGGTTGTAGGCAGAGAGGATATAGTGTCAAAAAAGGAGTTTTTATTAATGATGGGAGAAATTAAAGAGTGCTTGCTGTTAGAAGGCAATTTTCCATGAATCTTTTGCATTTCTGCATGTCTTGTGAGCAGAGATCCTGGGTTGCTTCTGTTTTGGATTTTTTTCTAGGATATTTACGTGATGTTCGCTTTCGGAGACAGAGGGTGTCTCACTCCAGAACAAAAGTCAGGCATGTGTACTGTCCAGTATAATAAATAATTCAAGCTCACTAAGCCTAGGGTTTCTCTCCTTTAATGCAATTCACTGAATGTACAGGTGTCACCTGGCTCTTTTCACATGACTATGTGGGGATTGGGGTTCAGGGAACTGTCACAGTAAAATGCCAATCCTCAGTAATAAAGTCCTTTATCTCTGACCCAGGAGTCTCATAGCTTCTGCTAGCATCCATCAGACCTCTCACAGTTCTTATTGGTTAAGAACAATCCAATAGAGAAGAAAACACTATTAATGGAGGAGAAGGAGGGGAGATTTTCCTGGAGCAGTGCCCTCAGTCAGTAAGACGGGCTGAGATCTAATGTACAGGTACAGGATCACAGACATTTCTTCCATAGCAATAGAAGAGAAGGCAGAATAAATGGGAACAGAGGTAGGTAGGTTAATTAGTGTGATTACAAAAATGTATGAATATTTTCTTGCAATTGCTTTTATTTCTTCCATGAAATAAGAATTTATTGTCATCTGAGAAGTTGGGAGGAAGTGTTTGAGGCTGCAGAGAAAGGAAAAGGGACAGATTAGTCATCTATGAGTATGGGAGAGAGAATGGACAAGAGAGAAGCAGTTGGATGGCTAAGCATCATTTGAGTCCTAGTTCTCACTGAGATTGAGAACTCGAGCAGGACACACTCATGCTTGCCCTTTGGGAGTGAATCGTAATAAATGAATGCTGATGACTCAGCCTCTGGGCATTAATGAACCGCTATAGTCAACAAGTCCCCTTTCTCATCCCCAAAACATCTGATGCACAATCAAATAAAGTGAATTCAATTCACCAATTAGGCACTGGCACTTTCCCCCAAATGTTCAGGGATTTGTCTCTGTGCAAATAAAGCTTTAATTCATATTTTAGTAACAAGCGGCCCTCCAGTTTACAATGTGAAATTCTAATTGTATTACTAGAGAATGTCTGCTCAATTTATATCTTTTTATTGGTGATGTTCTGTTTTCTAGCTTGCTAAACATTTACTTTACTTCCAGATCATTAGTGTAGCTTAGATTTTAATGTCTTAATTAACTATCCCTATTAACTTTATGGCAAGAGCTGCAGCATAACAATAATTTCTTACTAAAACATGCTTGATAATTTAATATTATACCCCTTTGACTTGCAGAGAGAGCAGGCAGCATTCAATTCAGTTTGGTCCCTTTGAGCTAATTTATTTTAAAGCCGAGGCACCGGGGCCAGTCCAGTGTCGTGTGAGTCACCCTCACCACAGCAGCTGTCTTAGTGGGGCAGCTTTTTCTCAGTCAAACATTTAAGCCCCAGACACTTTTTCAAGCTCACAGAGCATGCCAAGAGGAAACATAAAGATGCCTCTGTTTCTGAAACAGTTTTTATTCAGTCAAGACTTTCTGATATCTTTATTTGTTGTGATGATTTAATTAGCCAACCAATAGGCACCTCTCTGTACCTCCCATGTGCCCACATTGCTTTTTGTATTAGTCAAAACAGACTAGGCTCTGCCATGGTGATAAACAGCCCCCCAAATCTCAGTGGTTCACACAGTAAAGTTTTATTTCCCACTCACATAGAATCTTACGCAGATCAGGCCACCCTCCTTCATCTTGTAGCTACTCAGTCTGTGGGCCCCCGAGGTTGCCATGGGGCACCCGAGTTTGTCACGGCATGGGGAGAAGCCCCAGGAGGTTTAAGCAGGGTTGATTTGGTAAGTATCAGTTCTATCCATAGCACTTGCCTGGAATCCATTCCATGACACTTACCCTCAATCCAGGGAAGCTGGAGAGTGTGGGGAGCACATGGGTGGTTGGGAAGCCCCAGGAGTCTCTGTTGCACTGTTCCAGGTGCTAGGAGGAACACAAGGAAGAAGGCTAAGGGCTTACTCCTGAGAAGATTTTAATAATTAGGGTGATGACAGAGAAGGCAACTGACATTCACCAAGTACTTCTCCATGTCAGGTACTTTGCTAGAGGTGTTAAAATATTTCAGTTCACATTTATAACACTGAATTTATCATTCAGCCACTAATTATTGAGCAATTTCTATGTCCTAGGGACTGAGATGTACACTATATTTCAAAGATGTTTAGCCAAAGAACATATATGTATAACTCAGACACAGTCACGCTGTGGTGATGGCCAAAGGGAAGGGGGTATGGGGACTGGATGGAGGCGAGTAAAGGTGGGGAACATGGGGATGTATGTAATAGTGTCAGCAATAAAAAATAAAGTTGAAAAAAGACTCAATACCACCTTTCATTGAGGAAGAAAGAAGATAAGCAAAAATGCCCAGCCAATATATATATAGAATGATTTAGTACCATAACAAGGGTACATTAATTTTACGGAGCTGCTCTAAAAACAGGAATTTATTTTCTCAGGGTTCTAGAGGCTAGACATCCAAAATTAAGATGTTAGCAGGGCCATGCTCTCTCTGAGACTCTAGGTCGAATCCTTCCTTGCCTCCTCCCGGCTTCTAGTTGTGACCCGCAATCCTTGGTGTTTTCTTTGACTTGCAGCTGCATCCATCCAACGTCTGCCTCTGTCATCACATAATATTCACCTTGTGTGTCTCCATCTTTCTGTGGTTTCTTTCTATTCTTATAAGGAAACCGGTCATATTGGATTAGGGTTATGGTAATCATCGCATCATAGCTTGATTACATCTGCAAAAACACTATTTCTAAATAAGTCCACTTTCTCAGGTACTCTGCAGCAGTTTGGTCTGGATGGAGATGAAATTCAAGGTGAGAAAGTAGAAAGATGGGGTTGGAGGGCTGGAAAGGGACTTGATCATGAATGGACTTTGAATAGGTTGGAATTTTACCCTGAGAACCAAAAAGTTTAAGCAGGGAAGTGATAGTATCAAAGGAAGTAACAGTATGAGGATTTAAGAATGGTTTTCCTGGTTGTTGAATGGAGCAAAATTGAAGGGGCAAGGCTGGAGTTAGGAAGTTATTATAATAATCAAGGGAAACAGGGGTGGCCGCACTAAGACTGATAGCGGCAGTGGTCTTAAAGCAAAGCGGACTGATTCTGGAAATAGTTCGGAGGGAAGGTTACGCTTTAAAACTGTTACTAAGTGAGGGAGATATGATGATAAAAGATGATCCCCAGTTTCTGGCTAGTTGTGACACACATTTTAGTGAGACAAGAAACAAAGGAAGAGGAGTATATTTGTCAGGGTAGAAGAGTTGCTGAGCGGGAAATACTTGTGAGACATGTGACAGGGAACCCGAGAATTTAGCTAGCAATGTAGCTACAATCCCTGTGCTCTTTCAACCACATCCTATTGCCTACCAAAGCTGCGCTAGCAAAATTCTAACAAATGGAAAACAAACATACCAGTATATTATTCACTACTAAGTACATACTACACATTCCCTGCAGTTCATTGAAGGGAAAGTCCTTGAGATCCTAGAAGAGAGAATGATCTTGAAGGAGGCAAAGACTCTCAAACTTGGTCTTTGAAAACTTAAAAGACGTTGGGAAAGCATACCACTTCGGGCCATAGCAGAAGGGAAGGTGAAGAGAGAGAATGAGCCTAACTTCCTGGGGTGGACCGATCAATTTGAGAAAGAGAGAGAGAGATTGGATGAAACAAGGGGAGACAGGTGAAGGAAGCCTTGGCAACCAAACAGCAAGCTCTCTGTAGTGTCATCTTACTGAAATGGAACTGTCTCTCTCTCTCAAGAACTTTTCTTGCCCTCTCTGAGTATGAGAGAACTATCAGCCCACAATGCTTACTAAATGAATGAAATGATCAAATGACTGTTTCTGGAGATCATCAAATCATGTACATTTCCTTTCGGTCCATGAGTCAGCATTTTAGTTGTATTTTTCATTTTAGTGGATTTTTTCTTTCACCGATGGGGCTACTTTGTAAGAGAAAAAAAGAAAAAAAAAGATGGTTTTACTTTTTTAGTCCACGAGATTCATTCTAGTCTCTGGAGAGGCGCCAGGAAAAGAGCCCAGGCCGGCAGTCAGGAGGTGCGGGTTCTCAGGCGCTGACGCGCCGCATGCCCTTGGTGACTAGGCCTCCCCAGGCTCTGGTTCCTTCGTTTGTAAAATAAAACACCGGACCAAACTGCCCTTAAAGTCTCCGCCAGCACTGTTATTTTATGATTTTTCTCCTCGTCTTTATGAGCCATGTTTGATTTATTTTAGTGCCCCCAATATATTCAGTTCCAATGATGCAACGACATGGAAAAGAGCTGAGTTTTGACTGTTGCCACAATGCCAAAATAACTTGATGATTCTTTCATTCAAGCATCCAAATCTTCAGATATTTTCACAGCTGGCTTGTTTCATTCACTTCCTTAATTAACTGCACTTGGTTAGGGGCGAATTCCATTCGCCTTCCATATCAGTTTTATTCCATCACATTGGTCCCAGGGAGGGCTCCTGGTTGTTATCGTAGTTCACGGTGCCTGGAGAGGAGTTGTTTACCCAGGGACCTTAGAGTAGAAAGTCCTTCAACTTTCATGTGTTTAAGGATCACTTGTGTGAGTATGTGAAATGCACATTTCTGGGCCCTGTCTTCAGAGAAGCTGATTCTGGAGGCTAGGGGAGGTACCCGAGCTTCTGTATGTTAACAAGCTTAGCAAAGACTCTGACGGAGATGTCTGTTGGCCATCATATCAGAAATAGTACCTGAGAGGGTGAAATAAGATTTTGTTGCAAAACATTATATAGCACTGACTGAATTCTGGGTCAATTTTAAGCCAGTAACTTAATAGCAATTATAAGGGGGGGACAAAAAACTAGAATTTATTTATAAAAAATTGTATACTTATTCTTACATGTTTAAACTTCAGTCACCTTCAAAGTACTCTCTCTTTGATGCAATACATTATTGAGACTTTTTTTCCACTGCTCTGAATTCATAAATTTTGATGCCTTTTAGTGCTTCTGCCATTTTTTGTTTCACTTCTTCCACATGGGCAAAACGTTTCCCTTTGAGGTCTTTTTTAATCTGGGGAAACAAAAAAAGAGTCACTCAAGGCAAGATCAGGTAAATAGGAAGGGTGGGCTATGGGGGTCATGCAATTTTGGGTCAAAAACTGCTGAACACTCAGCATGGTGTAGGCAGGTGTGCTCGTCAATCACCCACCATAACGTGGGCAGACGTTGAAAGAGTATTAAAAAAAAATTCACTGAAGCCAAGCACAGCCTCTCACAACACCACCAGCTGGTACACTGATGCAGATGGGTTCCTAGAACACTCACCTAGCAGGGGAAACCTGTACTACAAGAAGCCTGCCCTCCAGAAGATAATTATAGGTTTTTTAGGGGGTCCCACTCATACTTGGGTGATACGTAGCTACAACTACAATGTGGCTCTGAAACCAGCAATCACTTTAAGGACAGATTGGGAAAGTGCATACGTCTGAATGGCTATCAATATTTTTGATAAACAGGAATTGCCTTGTTTGGGCTTTACTGTACGGCTCTGCCTGATTCATGTTGTCTGATCCTTATCTGGGATTATCAATTTCCACTGATGTTGATGTTCCCATTGAAAAGAAGTCCACCTCTTTCTGAAGCATCCAGTCCTCCTGGTCCCGGCTTTGCGCCTCAGACAAAGAGCCCAACTGCCCAGCTTGCTCTCTGTTTTGTCCTCTTCACAGTGTCTCTGCTGTCGCACAGCAGGTACAGAGATACAACTAAGCTCCAGGATGCAAGAACTCCTCTGAACGACCCTGAGATGACTGTCTTTTGAGAATTCTTGGGCAAGTTTTTATGCTGCTGAGCAGGGAGAGACTTTAATCGAGTTCCCTAGTATTATATGAGATGATTCTCTTTGGAACTGAGAACCATCTGGAAAACATTTATCCATTTTTTAACAGGCTAGGTTAGACCTTTGCCTTTTGGCTCTTTCCATTTACAATAAGTGGGCTTCTGTTTACAGAAGTTTTACAATTTTAATACATTTACAAACATTGAGCTCTGTTTGTTTGATTGAGCACATTTGGAACTGAATTGACCAGTGCGTCTGATAGACACATAACCACAGTACAACTTGGAGTCATAACTCAGCATGTCCTTCGCTGCATTCCCCATCCTACCTAAAATAGCCTAAATCAGAGGAGGAGAATATTAGTGAGAGGAGCCGGGAGCAGATTTCTTCATAAGGGCAGCTTTGTTTCATCTCCAGTGAGGAGGCCATTTTCTGCCTTGTCTTTGTCTGTTTTGAGCTGTCTTGAAAGCAGTGGCTCCATGGGAACAGGAATTGCCATCACACATCAGGCATCTAGGCATCTATTAGAGGGAGATGAAAAGAATATTATATGTGGCAGGGCAGAGGAGAGCAGTGGAAAAAAGTGCAGGGGGCAGGATTTGATTGGGAGTGGACATCTTGCTATGTAGGAGTAACATGTGGCTGGAGGGGGATGTCACGGTATCTATTGTCAGTCCTCTTAAGGTTTAATTATCAAAGGACTTGCAGCTGTCCCTCCTTTACTCCAATCAGCTGCCAAGATCCTAGCTTGAGGAGCACTAAGCAGGGAGCTTTCAGAATCTGAAAGTGATACAGCACTGGAAAATTTCAGGCTAATTCCGTAGTTTGCTTTCCTTCTACATACGCCCTAAGTCCTGAAATTTGGCTTGACTGAAGCACAGAATCAACATGTTTCTGAATCTCTCCTCCAGTAAATATTTTTAAAAGATGGTTACACCTATTACATTCCTCTTTATAACCATGCTGTGAAGGAGACAGTCACTGTAAGAAGTCTGTTTTGTAGATGAAGAATTTAAGGTCCAGTAATTTTCCTAAGGTCCCTCAATTAATGATGGCAGAGCTATGGCTGAGTGAAATCTCCCCCCTCTTAGCCATGCTGAGGTATGGACTTGGGTGTGGGGAGGTGGAGGTCTATTATTTCCCTCCCAGAGAGAAAGCATGAAAAAATAATAGAACTAAGAAACTAAATATCCAGCTCAATCATTTCAATCGTGGTCCGATACTCACTGGGCTGTTGATGGCAGATCTGTGAACATTAAAGTCAGAAAAAGGGAGCTTTAATCTGAAGGTAATGGCAAACCCAGTGTGTGAAGAATCAATAGATTATTATGTGAATCACTGAGCTTTGTTATGAGCAGTGACCTTTCACAGCAAGCACCTTATTGCCACAATGCAGCAAGATAAACAGAGCTTCTTATTCTTCAGATCATAGGAATTAAAGCTACTTTACCATGTTGGGCAGAAATTATTTTTAAAAGCATTTGTTTATCACTTATCTCCCAGCTATTGGGTGCAGAGAACAAAGCTAAGCATTCTCGTCTAAACCTTTGAGTGTAGACTGTCTGGCACCAGTTACTATTTCCCCAAACCTCTGGTATTAGACTATCATCTTATAGATCACTTTGGGGTTAGATGATGTTGGGAGTTTAAAGCTCTGAACCTCCAAGAAAATGATCACACTTCCCCTTTTTTTTAATGATGCACACTTTTAAGAGCCTGAACCACATCAGACCATATTGTCTCTTTTGATAAAACTGAATGGGTACATAGGAGGACCAGACAAAGGATAATCTAGTCAGACTTCAGCAAAGCTCTCAATACTGTTTGGGGATGAAAGTCCATGAAAACAACACAGATATGTGGGCAATGCAGTTGAAAGTCACATAGTTACTAACTGGTTTCTAAGAGGGCATAGATTAATTACAGTGCTGCTGCCTATTACCTTTCTCCTTTTTAAAAATACTTCGTTAAGGCATATTTTACATGTCATATAACTCATTAAATGTAAAATTCATGATTTCTTAGCACATTTCCCAAGCTGAGCGACTATCACCACACATCAATTTTAGAATATTTCCATCATCCCAATAAGATTGTTCATGCCGTTTTATGAGTTAATCCCCGCCCCCACTCCCACCCTACCCCAAGTGATCACTAATCTACTTTCTTTATAGATTTGCCTTTTCTGGACATTTCATATAAATGGGTTCATACAATATGTGGCCTCTTGTGTTTAGTGTCTTTCACCTGGCATAATGTTTTTGAAGTTCCTCAACATTATAGGATATCAGTAGTTTGGTCCTTTTTATTGCTTAATAATATTCCAGTACATGAATTTGCACATTT
The DNA here is from genome assembly GCA_004026545.1 of Mormoops blainvillei. Lineage (NCBI taxonomy): Eukaryota > Metazoa > Chordata > Mammalia > Chiroptera > Mormoopidae > Mormoops > Mormoops blainvillei. Next base: position 27,840 of record PVJD01011656.1, on the reverse strand, counting down.
TGATTATACATCCACCTGTTGCTAGACTTTTAGGTTGTTTCCAATTTGGGGCTATTATGAATAATGCCACTAAGAACATTAGCATGCAAGTCTTTGTGTGGATGTTTGCTTTCATTTCTCTTAAGTATGTATCAAGGAGTGGAATTGCCTTTCTTAAGTTATCCTCACCTCTTTTACCATGGAATTTCTTTAACATGGTGACTCAGGTCACCTTATGTGCCACCTGAAACCTCCTTTTGAAAGTCAAAATGAAAAAGGAGGGTGGGTCAGGTAACCAAGAGATATTTAGAAGCAGAATTCTACACGGCGCTGGAAATAGGTAAAATGAAGCTGAATCGTAATACAGTTCCATTGTATTATGATAACACTTGCTGTTTCTCATGTTCTCTCATTTGTTTTTATAGTCCAATATCCACACTGGGACAACAAATTGTCCTTAAACACAAGGTTCCCAACATTAAGGCATAAAATGCAAGCTCCTTAGCATCCTTTTCAAGGTCCTCATAATATAATCCCAACACAACACTCTCCGTCAGGATGTAGTCAGAAAAACAGAGGGGGTGGTTGCGAGGCAACATAGACATTAGAACACAAATATAGATAGAAGCTGCCTCCATCCCTAGGGCTGGTGGGACACTGGGAAGGGGGTGTTACTAGAGTTAGGGCTACCTACACACTCTTGTCCCCAGCAGGCGAGCTCTGGAAGGAGGGAGGAAAACATCTGTCTGCCGGAGACATCACCCAACACAGAGAAAGAGGGGTTCAAATATTCTGGGCTACATTTTCTCCTGTCCTCCAGTCTCCTGCCAGTGCATCCCTTTAGCCAAACCTAGTTGGCAGCCAGTGGCAAGTGCATCTGAAAAACAAAGCGGAACCGGACAAAGAAAAGGCAGCAAACAGGTAAAATTCCAGCTCTATCTGCCTACTTGCCTTAATTCATAGTCCTCAGAATGTGTATACCATGAAACTTCCAACCCTCTGAATACAGCCAGGACAAATTTATGAAAATTTTCTATGCCTTGAATAGAATTCTAGTTCTAGAAGAGACATTATTGACAATACAGGCCAATGCTTTCTGAAATCCTGTGGGGGGCTGCTGAACTGAAATCAGAGCAGCTCTGCTTTTTAAAAATTTTTCCTTGTATTACATGCTAAACTTCCAAGTAAAATTCTCATTAAATAAATAAATACCTGGCTTTAAAAAGGTAGATATTCACCGGTGAGTCCAGCTCTGCATTTTACAAATGGGGAAAATGAAGCACAGAGATTTTAGTGACCTTTTCAACTGCCAACCTTCCTCCCACATCACAAAAATGTTTGTTGGAGACAAACCAGGACTCAGGCTGCTCGGGCTCTGCTCACTTACCATTGACCGCCACACTAAAGCGGTGGCCTCTAGCCTCTGATGTGCCCAAGGCTGACGCAAAGAATTTTAAATATATATGTTGATGCTTTCCCCCTCTCACATCAGAATATTCAGCGGTAGAGCCAAGGTGTATTTTATAGTTTTAAAAGTCCTACAGGCATTTAGGCACAACCCCTAGAACAACTGCTCTAGAAAACAGTCCATTAATCACCAACGCTCCTCAATCAAGAGCAAATTCAATTACAATCATTCCACATTACCTTCGTGTACACTTTCCAATTATTTAATTTAATTATAGCAGAACCCTAGGTTGATCACAAAGAAATCTAAAACTTGCTCACAGTATTATGAATTTCATAAAAACAGTAACAAAGGAGTATTTCTTCATTTGCATGCACATCTATTATCTACAAGAAAACCATCCACTCCAAAAATCTCCCCTAATACTTTCAGGAAGTTCTCAGCACTTGCATCTCATGTACTAGAAAGAATGCTATCCTCTCAGCACATCTCACAGAACTCACTATGCTCTTGCCCTCAAATTCTAGCTGCAATGGACTTTCTTCTGACTTCCTCTGTGTTCATATATGTGGGTGTCCTCCCACTTTGACATCTCAGTGAAGACTAGACAAGCACTTCCTATTTGCCTTGCTATATATATATAGAGTGCATTTAACTAGTCACCTCTACACTGAAAATTGTCCCTCATCCCCTCTGTGTCTGGCCTGTGACGTAGACCATAGGCCTGTGTATTCCACAGGGTTTTACTAGTTTTCCTTTTTGGTGAATAAAGTTCTTATTTTTACTGCCTCCCTCTCCCTGTTTGCCTTCACTGATTTTGGGCCAAGTATGGTTTCTTCAACTTCTCTTCCTTTAAGATCGCCTTTCCCAGGAGGCCTATGGGTCCTGCTTATAAGTAAAAGTGTGGTAGCCTTACTCCGGAAATTTCGGTATTTATCTTTAGGCACATAAGATGGAAGCTCTCCTAGGTCAGTTAAGGGAGAATTTACCATAAAATTAAATTTACTAGAATTCCCAATTCTCTGAGCATTCGGGTTAATTCAGATATTTTAAAATATACATTACTAGGTAGATGCTAGCAGTCATCAATTTTTATTCTAAATCACAAACTTATTAGTTGTGGGTCCCAAGCACAGGTGTGCATGGGGATTATCTGGGGATAATTAAAATGCAGATTCTTGACCTTTCTGTCAGCAACTCTGATTTAATGGGTCCCAGATGATTCTGATTGGGTTAGAGCAGGACCCTATCTGGAGAAACTCTTAGTTTACAAACTCGGCCCTCTAAATTGGAAATGCTTGGGACATAAGTTCCACTCCAGAGCTGTTGAGAGCCAGAATCTAGAAAGAGAACAGGAAGTAGAAGACTGGTAGAGTATCCCTGCAATAAATGTAAAAGATCATCTAGGATTAGGAACTACTGTTTTAAGTTTATTTTTCCCTAAAATTAAAAAGAATTATCAATAGTGGGAACTGATTATTTTTTAATTTGGAGGCCAGGCTTCCCATTAAGTCTGGCAAAAACAGAGGGAAACAATAGGTTTTCATGAAAATAAACATTTATTTAAGATACTGAGTAGTTCAGCAAAATGCTTTATCATTGAATGATTAACATAATTTACATAGATTTTGCTTTTTTTCAGCCTTGTGTCATCAGACTATTCTACTAGGCTGAAAGGTTCAAATTAGGGGAAATGAATATCATTCCCCTCAGTTCTTTTGTGCCTTAACTTTCATGCTTCTGTTTCCTATTAACAACTAGACAGATTAATTTTACATATTTTTACCATATTTCCCTTCACAGATATCAAAACAACAATCTTAACAGAAACTTGTATGCTTAAGGAGACAACAAGACAAAATGTTTAAAATCAGAACTTCCCTGGAAAATGTAAAACATGCTTTCCTCCTCTCCCTCCATCCCCTCAGCATATCAGTTGCTAGGTGTAGCTTAATTAATTTAAATACAGTGTTGGAGATTGCTCTGGAACTACCACCCTCTAATTTACAAACATGGTTCCAATGCAGATTGTTATGATGATGCAGGCTTTGGAATTACAAAACCCTTTATAAATTCTTTTCTATAGTACTTTTATACCTGGTCGGATTTAAAGAGTTTTCCTTCTTCCCTCCCTTCCCTTCCATTACTTTATTTACCTGGTCATTGTACAAACACTAATGAAGTGCCAGGGACTGGTTTAGGCCCCGATTACAAAGATGAACAGAACCCATTGCAACCCAATCTGGAGGAGAGAGAGTAAAAGATGTAAACAAATGATTATGAGTGGTAAGAACTGTAGCAATGTGAATAAGTTTTGGTGACTCACTGAAGGAAGGAATGGCCTCGGAAAAGATAATGAGAAAGGACTGCCTCTCCAACGACGAGACATCAGAATGGAATCTTGAAAGTTCAAGTGCAGAGTGGAGCAGATGGCTTCACCGAGGAACTGCAATTCATTCAGAACCACAGAGCAAGGTGCGAAACAAAAAAGAGAGACCTAGAGGATGCATGCGTTCGTGGGTGACAGAGAAGAGTCTTCTGTAGGAGAGCTGCAGAAGACTTTTGGAGTCCACTTAACCACCCTACCCCTAGGGAACTGCTTTAACCAATCCCCTGAATGAGAACAGCCATCTTCCCAGGAGACCTCATGACTCTGCCTCCACCTTGACCTTTCCATCAGCAACTCTGATTTAATGGGCCCCAGATGATTCTGATTGGGTTAGAGTATGACCATATCTGGAGAAATTCCTAATTTACAAGCGCAGCCCTCTAAATTGGAAATGCCTGGGACGTAAGTTCCAATCCAGAGCTGTTGAGAGCCAGAATAGCTCTCAATTGATCTGGGGGTGGAGGTTTGACCAGCAGTGGACCAATCACAGGACATCAGCTCCTCGCTCAGTGATTGGCCAAGGGTTTGGTGCATAGTAACACGCTCAGGCTCAGAAAAGTCATTCTTTACTTGCTACTGAGAAAGCTAGGAACGCAGAGTGGTGCTGCCAGAGGATAGTCCCCTGCTTGGTAGAAAAGGTCATTTCTGTCTGGAAGAGAATATACAGTTTTGGACACATACACAAAAGCAGAAACATGAGCCAAACCTGAGATAAAACAAACAAAATCATGAGATGAGAGAGAGAATTGTGATGGCTTTTAATGCCCTCCTTCTAGACTAGGAGGTCTCCAAAGCTGGTTCTTCCTTCCTAAAGCTTGGTCGGTCCTTCAGGGATTTCTTTTTTTCTGTGTCCCTACTCCCCAGCACCACCCCCAACCCAAACCTTCTAATCGTGTGAGCGACTTTGAATCAGTTTTTGGGTAGGGACACTGAGGCACACTGACTAATGATGAGGTCCTCATTTACCCGCTCCTCTACCAGAAATGCTCACAGCTCCTCACCCTGTTTGGAAAGAAGTGCTTTGCTTAATGCCCCATGTGTCTTAATAAACCTCTGTGCAAAAGTTCTGTGTCAAAAGAAATATTTAGGAAAAAAAGCCATTCTTGTATGAAGGCACTTAACAACAAAAAATGACAGGTATCGTAAGGATACACCCAACTGTTCTTAAGCTACAAAGCCAATTGCCCAAGAAGCAAAATAAAAATACAATTATAACTCCAAAACACCAAGCAGCAGGACCATGGAGTCACTCCCATTTTGTCTCCCTGTTTGAAGATGACAGAGACTCAATTTGGAAGTTAAGCCTGTGGTCTTTATTTCCACTATCATTAATACAGTAATAACATGATCAGATGTGCATATTAAGATTTTTTGGCTTATTTCTTGAAGAATCCCTGTGCTATAATTCTTCAAAGTGAGTATTACTGATCTTAAACAAACTGCCAGATATTCCTCCAGCAAAATGGATTTATTCAGGAACAACAACGAACTGCAGTTCAGGACATGTGGTCTGATGGCAAACCACTGTAAGTTCAGAGAAACAAAGAGGGAGGCCATTCTTTTATGGGCTTGGGATGGGGCTGTTGTAAATAACAGTCCATTGGAAGAAACTGAAAGTTAAAGGTATATGACTTTTCTTTGCTGAGTTACAGCAGCCTCCCATTGGCTAAACTGTAACTGGGTGAAAAGGAAAAGTTTCTTCCTTCTGCTAGTGTAGTAACACAGCACGGGCACACCTCAGAGATATTGAGGGTTCGGCTGAAGGCCACCACAGTAAAATGAGTCATAATGTTTTTGCTGATAGAGGGTCTTGCTTTAAATTTGTGAAAAACTAATGGATATTCATAGCATTATAGGCCTATCTCAAAAAATAAGAAAAAATTCAAATAAACAATCTAACTTTACACTTAAAGGAACTTGAAAAGGAAAAACCGACAAAGCCCAAAGTGAGTAGAAGGAAGGAAATAATAAAGATCAGAGCAGAAATAAATGAAATTGAGTCTAAAGAAATGATACAAAAAATCAATGAATCCAAGCACTGGTTCTTTGAAAAGATAAACAGGATTGACAAGCCTTTAACAAGACTCATACAAGAAAAAAAGAGAAAAGATGCAAATAAATAAAATCACAAATGAAAGAGGTGAAATAACAACTGACACCAAAGAAAAACAAAGAATTGTAAGAAAATATTATGAACAACTATATGCCAACAAACTGGACAATCTGGATGAGATGGATAAATTTCTAGAAACATACAATCTTCCAAAACTAAATCAGAAACAATTAGAGAATCTGAACAGAGAGATACCACCTAGTGAAATTGAAGCAGTAATCAAAAAACTCCCACCAAACAAAAGCCCTGGACCAGATGGCCTCACAAGTGAATTTTACCAAACATTCTGAGAAGAGCTAACACCTCTCCTTCTCAAACTATTTCATAAAATTCAAGAGGAGGGAAAGCTCTCAAACACATTTCATAGGGCCAGCATTATCCTAATTCCAAAACCAGATAAAGACACTACAAAGAAAGAAAATTATAGGCCAATATCCCTGATGAACATAGATGCTACACTCCTCATCAAAATATTAGCAAAATACGGCAATGCATCAAAAAGATCATACACCATGACCAAGTGGGATTTATTTCAGGAATGCAACGTTGGTACATTTGCAAATCAATAAATGTGATTCACCACATAAACAAAATGAAGGAAAAAACCCCGCATGATCATATCAATAGATGCAGAGAAAGCTTTTGATAAAAACTTTTTGATCACTCATTTATGATCAAAACTCTCAGCAAAGTGGGAACAGAGGAAACATACCTAAACATAATAAAGGCCATATATGACACACCCACTGCCAGCATCATACCAAAAAAATAAAAAATAAAAAAATAAATTTGTAAAAAAGCATACCCGTGAAACTCAATAAAGCAAAGCACAATAAAGCAAGGTATGCTTGTTTTAGCTCCTATTGGAGGTGCAAGGTATGTCTCCTCCTGTTGGGGTCAGCAGTGTGGGTTGAGTGACACATGCTTGCGAGTTCTCTCTTCAAGCCTGACTCCATGGTTTCTGTTTATTAATTTTCACAGTACAAGGTGAGTTTATCCAGTGCAGAGATAGAAGAATTAAAAACCATGCTTGTCAAAGGGTACAAACTTCCCATTACAAGATGAATAAATTCTGGGGATGTAATGTATAACATGGTGACTATAGTTAACAATACTGTGTTGTATATTTGAAAGTTGCAAAGAGAATGGATGTTAAAAGTTTTCACAACACACACAAATTGCAACTTCTCACAAGGTGATTGATGTGTTAACTAACCTTATTGTGGTAATCATTTCACAATATATACATATATCAAATCATTTCATTGTACACTTTAAACTTAAGTCATATTATATATCAATTACTTCTTAATAAAGCTGGAAATTTTTAGTATAAAAATAGTTTGAGGGGGGGAAAAACATGCTTACTTCAAAAAAAATAAAAAAGATGTTGACCAATACTGAAATAAATACTCAACATATATATTAAGATATTAAAGCAAGGCCAAAGTGTATTCGTTCTCTAGGCAAAAGACCAAGTGCTTGAAAAAGTGCCCTGAAGTGAAAGTTGGCTTTTGTTCCATTAGAAATAGGTGGTCTCTGTCAGCATTAGAGGTCAGGTTGGAAAGGCCTTTACAAGCGAAGTGCCGAGTTACCCAGCTGAGCTGACTGGAGCCTGTCTGTCTCCAGCCCTGGACAGATAACACGCCAGAGCACCCGTCTCAGCTTCTGGAGGGCAAACCCCAAAGAGACCACATTCCTGTAATCTAGCCTGAGTGTTCCCATGGCACAGAGGGAAGTGAGACTATCTCGGACTTGCCAAACCCCATCTGAAAAAGCATACCCCCTGGCGGCAGCCTCTTCTCCCAAGAATTCTGGGAGAAGATCCAGACAGAAGCACTTTATGTGGGGCAAATGAGGCACCACTTCAGCATCCTGTTTCCTCTCCTGGCAGGCAGACATTTTTCTTTTTGTCTGTTGCAGAAACTAGAACTGGATCATGTGCCTAGGGCTCCTAAAAGATGGAAATCAGTGACTTGACAGCAAAACTGCAAAGGACACAAGGTAACAAGGGAATGGAGAGAGGATAGAGGGCAGAGAGGACTTTTAATTAGATCAGCACTGCAAATCCCACCCATAGGGCTAATACTACTGACAAAGAGCCTGGGATGGGCGGCGGGATGGGTGAGATGGGGCTGGCTAGCTCAAGGGATTTCCACCGGCACAGGAAAGAAAGCTTAGGGAACCGTCAGGACTACTTGCCATGTTTATTTTAGGGTGAAAGCCTCCTCGCTTCACCTGAGGATGAAATGCTTACCTTTTCGGTGACCAGCAGCATTAAAACTGCAATTGAAATGAAAGCCCATTCTCGCTGGTTGGATATGGGAAAGCCCTTTCTCCTCAGTCTTATACTGCTTTGGGATCTCTCACAGATACCCAAATCTGACCAATATACAAAGATTTTGTTTATTAAAATAGTCTCATTAATGTTTTTCTAACTATATATGCTCCTTGAAGGAAAAAAGTCTTGGAGATACAGAAAAGTACAATGTTCAAAATAAAAACAGAACAGAAGCCCATAAACCATTATAAACAATTTGGCAAATAATCTTTCCGTCCGTCCCTCCTCTCTTTTCCTGTACCCTTTCCTTCCTTAAACATTTATTGAATACCTACTATGTGACAGGCTCTGAACTTTCAAGTGTGCAAGGGAGAACACTTAAATCATACTTTGGAATCTAATGACCCTTTAAGATCTTCCTGTATCTGCCTAAACACATACATATATGTAGATAATTTTTTAATATTTAAATCATATATAATTTTACACAAATGAAACTGTTCTACAATCAGCTTGTAATCTACTTATTTCTCCATTCAATAATAAGTCATAAACTTTATATATAATACATATATATGTGTGTGTGTGTGTATATATATATATATATATATATCTCACCATATTAATGGCTCTATAATGAGATTGCTCATAAAAGAACATTTCACCTTTTGGCACAAATTGCCATACTGCCTTCCACAAATGCTGTACCAATTAAAAGCAGGCATTGCTATGTACAGAAAACCTAGTACCCCGTGTCCAGTTTACCATTGTCTTTCAATCCTATTTATACTAATTATTTTTACATTCATGTTTTGCTTTTTCCCCCATGATATCAAATTTATTCATCTTTTCTTTCATCATTTCTTTTTCATGATGTTTAGAAAAGCTTTCCCTATCATGTAATCATTTTAAAAGCTATTTTTTTCTAACTCTCTCCTGCTTTCTTTTTTTATGTTTAAACTTTTGATCCACCAGGAATTTAATTTAGCGTAATGATTTACATAAGTACAGGTTTATTCTTTCCTAAATACACTTAAGGATTGTTATTTCAAAGGGCTGTTTTTGTGCATGTGCTGCAAACTGTCTTCATGGTGTAGTTTTTTATTCCTTTCACAGGACCACTAATGCTAGAAATTCCACAATTAGAGGCTGGTTTTTCATCCTCCATTAAAATATAAAAATCCTAAAAGTTTGAATTTTTTACAGATTCCACATATAAGTGGTACCATGCAGTATTTGTCTTCGTCTGGCTTATCGCATTTAGCACAATGCCCACAAGGGTTCGTCCACACTGTTGCAAATGGCAGGGTCTTCTTCTTTCTAGAGGCTGAATGATATTCCATTATCTCTATCACACCTTTATCCATTTATTCATTGATGGACACTTAGGTTCTTCCCATATTTTGGTTACTGTGAATAATGCTACAGTGGACATGGGAGTGCAGATATCTCTTCCATATCTTGTTTTCATTTTCTGCAGATATATGCCCAGAAGTGAAATTGCTGGATCATATTTTATTTAATTTAATTTATGCATCTATATTTAATTTTTAAATTTTTTAGGATCTTGAAGTGAGAAGGGTTAAAGATTAGCATTTCTGGAGGAAAAGAGACACTGAGTAGACAGTTTGATGTTACAGGAGTGTGGAGTTAGGGAAAAGATGATGATGGGAGGGCAGGAGCCAGATGCTGGTGGATCTTCTGTGCTATTTTAAGAGACTTAGACTTTCCTTTAAGAGATGTGGGAGACCATAGAAGTGGCTAAACATGGCAGAAACATGGCAGATTTGGAGTAGATCATTCTGATGGCATTGTGGATAATTCATTTGCAGACTAAGAAAAGGTGATAATTCATAGGCAGCCATGGCGGTAGACAAATTGAGATATAACCATGGATTTCTGGATAAAAGTTTAGGCATTAATTGATGGCAGTGAGCAGAGGTATTTGATAAATACGTATGTGGTGAAATTAGCATGTGATGGGAAAGGAAGAGGAAGGGCAACACTGATGCTCAGACTTCTGCCTTATGTCTGAGTGGATACTGGAAGCAACTATGAAACAGCACAGCCAAAAATGACTAGGGCTTAGTTCCCAGGAAAATATAAGTCAAATTCATACACTCACCAGAATATCTAAAATAAAGAAGAGACCAGTAATACCAAGTGTTGAGGAAGGGAAATTGAGGAAGGGAAATTGGAACTCTGATATGCTGCTGATAGTAGTATAAAATGGCACAACCCTTTTGAAAAGTGTTTGGAAATACCCACTAAGGTCAAACTTATGCACAACCACCAGCCAGCAATCCCACTTCTGGCTATGTACCTAACAGAAATGTGTACATATGTTCACAAAAAAAAAAAAAAAAAAAGTACAACATTAATGGCTTCACTATTCATAATAGCACCAAATTTTAAGTAATGAAAAAAGTCTACCAATGGTAGAATGGAAAAATAAATTGTGGAGTATTAATATAATAGGAAATCACAATTATGAGAATGATGGATTATGAACTTTGCAGGCATCAAGAAGGCACTTGGACCACCAATTACCACTTAATAACTCTTGGAGGATTGAAGGAAGCCCTGGGCATTGGGAAAGGTAATATTCTGCCTTAGGATGGATATGTCCATTAAATAGCAATTAATTTAGCTTCCTTAGTAGGAAAGACACAATAAAAACAACATAAAACTACAATGAATCAAACACTGGTGCACACATTCCATTAGGAAGCCACAAGAAATCCTCTTAGCTACCAGAGCTTTTTATGTGCTAGGAATAATGCTAGGCACTTTTATCTATACTTAACAAAAGAGGAAACTGAGGCTCACAGAGGGTAAGTGAATTACTCAAGGTCATATCTGTCTATTTTATCTATTGCCTCTCAAGGGCTTTGATAAAAACTTTAGAGTCTATGCTTCTCGCACACTAAGAAGATATGGCATAGATTAGGTTCTGAACTTATTGTACTAACCACTATTCTTGCTTAACATGCCAAGCAAATGGTATAGAAGAATCACCTCTATGGCAGACTGCACTGGTATTCACCAAACCTATTTTTCTTCCTTATGGGAATGCAGGAAGACTAGATTTCCCAAGCTTTTTGCAGTGAGATATGGACTTACGCCTAAATCTGATCAACAGAAGGTGGGCGAACACAATGTGTACCACGTTCTGGCCTAGGCTAAGAGCAAGAAGGTGGAGTGAAGTTAGGTCTCTCAGTCACTCCTCAGAGGAGAGTCGTCCTGATGGTTAGGAATGCCCATTTTAGTTTTGACATGCATAGAAAAATAACTTTTATTTTGTTAAACTGCTGAGACTTGAGAGTTTATCTGTTATGACAGTTAGCATGACCTTAGAAGCCTTTTTTTATGAGTCACACTTAGCAGTCTTGTGATTGATATCGACAACCATTAATTAAGGTGGCAATGGGACTAAGTTGACAAGGACTGCCAACACTTTTAAAGACAGAATCAAATTTACTATAAATTGTTTGTGAAAAAAAACCTTCAGAAATGAAATGAAAATTCAATAATTTTATGGAACACAATTAGGAACAAACACATACTCCAATTCAGGGGCATCCAATCTTTTGGTGTCTCTGGGCCACACTGGAAGAAGAAGCGTTGTCTTGGGCCACACATTAAATGCACAAACAGTAATGAAAACTGATGAGCAAAAAAAAGTTTTAAGTAAATTTACAATTTTGTGTTGGGCCACATTCATGGCCACCCTGGGCCACATGCAGCCCGTGGGCCATGGGTTGGACACCTCTATGTGAAACTGACTACTTTATTACTGTGAAAAGAATGTCATGATCAAAATAGAGCGTAAGTTAGATATGAATGAGCAATAATGTTGCTAGTTTAGATGTAATTACTGGTAAGTAGACATACACCTGCATACCTAAAGTACATGTAGAAGTACCCCACATGGGTACAGGAATGGTATGAGTGGAAATCGGGGAGGACTTTTTTCTTTTGAGAGCTCACAGCTCTCACGCACATCTAAAAATTAGTCATGAATGTAATCAAAAAAGCAACCTTAGGCTGAGAGGATAGCACTATATTTTTAGTGTAATCAACCATCTTTGGCCTTTGGCTCTATGTGAGAGGAATTGGTTATGGATAGGGTGACTATGTGCCCCAGTCTAACCAAGACAGTCCCAATATATGACTTTGCATGGGTCTAACTATTAATAGCACCCTTTCTTTCTCCAGAGAGCTCTAGTTTGAAATATAAGTTGTAGGATCACCCTTGCTTTGGGCCAAACTTTAGTTCAGTGCAGACTTTTTGCCCCTCTCCAACAACCGATACCCCTGTAGAGCTACTGGTATCGCTAACACTACCATGAAAGTTAGGCTGATGAGGCAGAAAACATTTTCCTTCTCTTTTAACTTCACATGATAACTATTTGATTACACTTTTGGATAAGTTTGATGCACTGTCACCCTCCCCACCCTCATTTTTATTAGAATAGAAGGAAAAGCCTTCTCTTAAATGAAATTGACATAGCCTATTATTACAAACTCAGAATCAGCTTAGCAAACAGCAGTCTTACCTATTATATTTAATTACTACCAGAACGAAAGGCAATAGATCAATGGTTTTAAAATAAAAGTCGTAATTTTAGGTAGATGTCCCGACAATTTTGCCTAGAATTTCTAAATAACCCTGTACCACAGACATTGAGTTATGTTAGTAGGCATTTTGCAAGCTGCTTCTGAGGACACATTGGGATGTAATTCTGAGTGGTCTCCTATGGTGCTTTACTAAGATGGTTTGGGGAAGGAGGTTCTAGGGAGAACATCACAAATCCTTTGAAATATGCCCATGCTAAAGTTATTGTAGCCATCGTTACAGCTCTAATTATTGATTTGGGCTTCCCGTAGTCTTAGAGAACTCGAAGTAATAGAATAGACATGATACATTTTTTGTACATTCAGTTTTACTTTGGTGTTTATAATTTTAACTTGTTATGTATGAATAAACATTAATATCTTATTAAATGGAATGCAAAACATACTTTAATTTTTAAGATAAAGGTGAGTTCCCAAAGAATCTCTCCCATTTCTGATGGACTGTGGTGGGCTCTCCCCATGTCTTCTGAGTATTAGTGGGGGGGAACTTGGAGAAGCACTGCTCTGCGGCAGAGCACTTTGGAGCCTTAATCATCCAATCACGTTTGTTGGTCTGGGACCATCCAATCATGGCCCCAGACTCAGTGGGCTGTAAAATAGCATGAGGGTTAAGGGCATAGGCTTTGGTATCGAACAGACCTGGTTATTGTCCTCTCTATGCCATGTACTAGCTGTGAAACTTTGCACAAGTATGAAATAGGGATAATAATTCATAGGAGCATTTTGACTATTAAAGAAGGCATGTAAATTGCTCAGCACAATGCCTGGCACATAATAAGCACTCCCTAATTGTTCATTATTTCTTCAGAGGTCTTAGAGCTATTCATCGAAACTCCCTAAGATTACCTAGGATATGTAATTTTGCTCTATTGAAAGTACAAAGGGAGATGTAGAGAAACTGGAAATGATATGGAAAAAAAGCAACAACAAAGGCATTTTTAAAAGCTGGGAAGCTATAAAGAAAGATGAAGAGAGCTAGGGTGTTTTTAGCTAGGAATAGAGGAAGCCAAAAAGTGACAATAGCATTCAAGCATAAGAATTAGCATGAGGCGGAGACTGACAGATTGTTTTCCATTTCTACTAGAGTTAGCGCACATAAATATTACAGCAAAATAACTCGATTTGACACAAATAAGAATGCCTTGTCAAGGAGACTAACAACACTAAAAAGCATGCTAGAGATTGTATGACTATATCAACCTGGGTGCATCTAAAAAAATCCTGGCTAATATAAGTAGAGATCTAGCTGTGGCTGCCCTGCTGGGCCTTTTAAATATGAGTCCAAGAGATCAGTTTTCAATCAGTTCGGGTACTCAGCTTCCGGTAGATGTTCATACTAGACTCTGTAACATATAGGGCAGAGATATATGCCCAGACTTTTGGAGACACATTTATAGAAATTAATGTGCTGTCTAAGGGAAGAATAGTGTTAGATTTATAATATTGATGATAATAATAATAGTTAAAATTTATTAAGTACTAATGTATTCTAAGTATGTTATGTGTCTTATCTTTTGCTCTTCAATAATTAGTTTTTGCATTTAATTACATGAACTATCCTAATCCAGGCAGACCTTGGACTTCTTATTTTTAATCTGTCCAAGAGTGACTGCATGATGAACAACACCCCGTTAATCAAACTTTACCTGATTTCCATGCCCAGCTCAAATCTCTCCTTCTCTATGAGACCTGTCAGACTTTCCTGTCTAACTAGTTACTTCTTTTTATCTAAACTCATAGCTTTTATCCTCAGTACCTTTCATATGAGACTTAATCAGATCATTATTTTGAGGTATTTGTGCTTTGTTTCACTAGTCAACCCTTATCCCTTTATTTAACTCTTCATAACGTAACATCCTCCAACTCTGAAAGTAAAATCTCCAGGGAAAACAGTAAAGTAGTCACGTGTTGGTTTTTTGGCTATTCAGTATCCATTTTGCTATTTTGGTGATAGTAGCTTGTTTTCATTTGGGAAATTATTTCTTTTCCATTGTGTGCAGCCTTGATGGGACAGTTCATCGAAGTTCCCTGCCCTTTCTTTTCCTAAGGGTAAGTAAGTGACTTAAGGGATAGTTGGAATTTCTCTCCCAGGGCTTTGAAACTTGAAGAGTATCACAAACACAGGGAAAACAGTTGATTTATTCTAGTGGCAGTGATCTGGAGAAGTTGCCTGCTTTCTGCTACCCTGCCCCTCTAGATCAACCAGATCCTATTCTGATCCAAACCTGCTATTCTAGCCTTTCTTTGAACTACCTGATAGCCTTGCAATAAGTTAGTCATTCTTTCTGTTGCTGGCAACTACAATATGCTATTAGTGGGACCAATCCTCTGCCTCTTTGTATGGTCCAAAATGCAGTGCTTGTCACAGAGTAGGTGCTCATGAGGGGTATTTTGAAGAACTTAAATGGAAAACCAAATGATAACAAAGAGAAATAAGATCTATGAAAACATTTTGTAAACAGATAAGAGGTATAAAATCTCAGTGGAGAGCTCCAAGAATGCTGCCTTATAATAGTGTTATTAAATAGTGAATTTACATCATCCCAACATCCGCCCTGCCTACTTTCGCTTTGTTTATTAAGGTGCTTGAAAGGGGCAAGTTGCATACTGCAAAACCTAACTAAGATGCCCCAAACATCTTGGTGGCTGTGCATTCTTATTTCTAGAATCCCCAGCACTTTCTGGCCCAAAAGGCCCTCCTTTAAGTAATGCTAAAGAAGTTCATCTGAGCCAGGATGAATTATACTCACTGATCACACCAGGAATTCATCCTATTTTTACATTTTCAAATGGATTTAGTAGATTCATGCAAATGTATATTACCCAGGACTGGAAAGAAATTAGGACAGAGCTCAGAGAAGTCAGACAGGGGTCAAGCACGGAACCAGAATAGAAAGCAGCACTTACAGCAGCTGTACTGCTGCACGCAATTCAAGGGGTTGGGTCAGGTGACTTCTACTTCTCCAATTCTCGTCATTTTTTTTTCTGCTTCTTTCAGTTATTCATAGGTGTAGCTCTCAGAATCAGTGGCACTCGGAGGCACTGATAAGTGCAGAAAGGATGCTGAAAACGCTATTTTAGCATTTTGCTTTAAAAACCTCAATTAGTCTACAAATAGAATTTTTAATTCAGTAAACAGTTGTTAATGGCCTGTTCTTTACAAACAACTGTTCTAGGTCCCAGGAGGAAACGCAAGCAAAGATGCAAAGAAAAATAGTTACAGTTGCTGCCTTTTAGTAGCTTATAATTTGTTGAAAAAGATGCTGTGCCACTTCATGCTTTCTGAGCCAAGAGCACTCTGTAAACGGTAGCATTCACAGATTGGTCAGTGACAAAGAACTCTTCTTGCCTTCAAGGAGCTTTTAATTTTTTATTCATTTACTGAGTAATTCAACATTCTTCACTGACTAGCCTCCATGTATCAGACTCTAAGCTAGGTGATACGGACACCACCATGAGAAAGATTGACAAGTTCTCTCTTGAAGGAGAGTCAAGGAGCTCAAAGGATAACCTAAGCCTCCCACTTAGTTTTATTATCCCAGGCATTATCTTACCCAATCCTTTTTCTCCTATAGTCATAGTGCCATTTTGAAAAATCAAATCTGATCATGTCACCTTTACCCTGCTTCAAATTCTCCAATGTTTTTCCTCAGTTTATAACCCCTTGGTAATGTAAACAAAGTCCTGCATCACCTGGCTTTTGGCCACTTTCATTTGAAGGATGTTTAAATGGCAGGAGGGCAGCCCTGGTCTGTGTGACTCTGATGGTTGGAGCATCATCCTGTAACTGAAGGGTTGCAGGTTCCATTCCTGGTAAGGGCACATGCCTTGCTTGGGGGGTTCCATCCCAGCTCCAGGTGCCTGTGATCCCCAGTCCAGAGCATATGATCTCTGGTTCAGGCACCTACGAGAGGCAACCAATAAATGCTTCTCTCTCATATCAATGTTTCTCTCTCTTCCTGCCTCCTTTCCTCTCTCTCTAAAAAGCAATGAAAAAAATGTCCTCAGTTGAAGAAAATGAGTGAATGAATGACCAGCTAGCTAGCCTGGAGAGATTGCAGTTGACATAATAAGTGGGCTGAAGTGCTATTGTCAAGCTAATCACAAATACCCTTTAAGTATTCAGTGATCACCTCTACCCACCAAATCCAGGGTAGATATGATGAAGATCCACAATGGAAGCCCAGCAGGAAGTAGATCAAAGGCAGTACAGAAATCTAGGGCAAATGAGTCGCATTTCGTTGATCCAACGCAAGAACGCTAACCTCAGTGAAGCAGATACATGAATGGATGAAGACTTCAGAAATGAGAAAATATTGTACATCTTGGAAGAATAGTCATGGCAAGGGTTTTTTATCACATTGCTAGGCCTTTGAAGCACTGTCTAGACAGTTACTTGAGATGTTCTTTCCTTCTCTTGGGCTGACATTTAAGAATGTGAGCAGAATTTGATTCTTTATCTGAGAGACGTTCTAAGCCACAAATGTGTCCAAAAGGGTCTATGACTTCTGCTGCCATCCGCACAACAGTCATCAAATTTCCAAAGGAACTTATAATTCAATAAAAGTTAAGAACCATAAACAAAGCAAGGCTGTGAATATAATCCCAATACTGAATTCCAGTTTTCTTTGCTATTAAAAAGGGCAGACCAGTTTCTCAGGTTAGTATATAAGGCAAATAGTCATTGAAATGCTAGCTTACTTAAGAATGGAAAAATTTTGTGTCTAAACTTCAGTTTCCTTAGCTACAATTGAGAATATTAACAATTATTTCAAGGGTTAGTGTAAGGACGAAATGAAGTAATGGATGTAAAGTACTTAGCACAACGCCTAAAACCTAATAGGCACTCGCATTGTTTTTAATGATGTTATTATTTCTCTGATTCTCACAGAGTGTTTACTGCTTACAATACTGTGAATTTTCATATTTAGATCTTTCTTATTCCTATGCTCCTCTTGTTCCTCATGAAGAACACTGTTTACTTAGTACCAGCCTCCATGGACCTAGAGCTGTGCTAAAAACATTGGAAACTGTGAAACAGGTATGAGACACATTCTTTTCAATTGAATAATTATCATTTATAACACAAGGAAATCAAACTGTTCCTCTCATTGCAGATGCCTTTCCTCATTAATTTTACATTAATTTCGAATGCTCCCTTTTACGTTTTTAACTTCAACTGTGAGAATAAGGAATGCAATTGCATCCGTGAATTCTTGCTAAGCAGTTTATGGCTGATTATTACTGTGCAGAAAACTTCATTATTAGGGTCAGGCACACATTCACATATCGTCCAATTAGATCGCCCAATAATTCCTATTTTATAGGTGAAATAAAGGCATAGAGACATGAAGTAACTTGCCCAAGTCCCTCTCAGGCACCAAATCTGTGTTTCGGCCACACAGACTCCTTTGAACATTTTAACTTCAATATTAATCCCTAGAAGCAAAATTAATAAAAACAACACACAAGTATGATACCTATAAATCATTTAATTAGTAGGAAGGTATTTCACGAACATTTATTAGGTGCTGATTATTTCCTACGCTACATTGCAAGAGGGTAAAATTAGCGTCACAGCAACAGCCAAAAATGACATTTTGTTCACTCTGCCGCTACCCCAGCCAAGGCAACTCTGTCCCTGGGTCTTGCTTGTGCTTGTGAGCTGGTCTCCACAGCCACCAAAGGTCCTCAGCTGTTTCTTTTTCAGCTGTTTCATCTTCTGAGTAATCAAGTGTACTGCTCAGGCTGTTGTGTCTTAGCTGAAATTTTAGGTTCTAGGAGTTATCTCAAGAAGGAAAAGTTCGGCTCACTCTGATTTGTAATACTATACTCATTACAAAGTCATGTGAGCTTGTGCTCTGAATGCCCTACACATATGTAAATGAAGGTTATTTCTCCTTTCGTCTTAGTTCCAGCAGGAGACCTATAGTCTGGACCACAGGACGTTCAAGTCATGGATGTATCCAGTATTGCCCTTTTTACTGAGCCTGGTCTGTGGCCTCTGGTCACTTCAAGCTTGAAGAGCTCTTCCCCAGGAGCCGCCCTGTGCCTTCACTCAAAGGGACAGCAGTGGACCAGCCCCAGAGGCCCCCGGATGCTCAATCCCTTGTAGAGAATGCGTGAGTTCTCAGATGGTTAAACTGTCACACTCTCCTATGTGATATGAAGGTGCTGTGGTTGCAAAAGAGAGCACGACCCCATCCCCACTAGCAGGAAGTCCACCATTTTTATCTCCTGAATCAGGCTCCCTCATCTCTTTCGGGTTTATCTACACAATCAAGCTCTTACTCTATCTTGATGTCTGAAGCAGTGATTCAGAATAGTGTGGCTGAGAAGTCACTCTCTCCCTGCAAAAATACCTTTTTTGAACTAATGTTAATTAGCCTTTGCTATGCATCAGATACTGTGATGCATTCTTTATACATATCATTTAAAATTCAAAACAGCATAATTGTGTAGGTATGAACTTGGAGGCTCAGAAAGATTAAATAAAGTTCCTCATGTCACCAGGACTTAGATAATCAAGCTGAAAATAGACACAAGTCTGACCACAAAACTCCTTTCCTGACTTCTAAGCTACATTTCTTTCCTTTGGCTGCCTCAGTTTAATACCAATTTCTCAAATGCAAAATAGACAAAAGAGCAACATAAGTAAGAGGAATACAAATGCATAATTAGTGTGAGTAAAGTGTGCATTATCATTTTTATGTCAAGCCCATTCCTGTGAATGTTTCATTATAAGAGCATTTTAGTTGACAAAAATTCAAAGATGCACATTTGCTAGTTGAAGCAAGAAAATGTCAATAATCCTACTTTATTTATTAATTTAGATATGGCTCAAGCAAGTGCAGCTGGCACTGCTATTCTTAGAACTGGAAGGAATGGAATGGGGGGTGCGGAATATTTCTGTTAACAGATAGACTCAGTCAAATTCAGGAGATGACTCCACTACTCTAAATCTCTAGTCATCTCCCATCCCCCTGAGCCCCTAACACTGAAAACTATGCCAGGAAGATGAATGTGAGAATGGGATTAATCAAAATGAGACAAGGGACCAGCAGTCTATCACAGGTGGCAGCTTGATTAATGAAAGCCAGAAAGCAGCTAGTACAATTTGGGAAATCAATGAGTCATAGGCAAAGGCAAAATCAACCAGAAAGCTCTAGCTCTCCCTAAAATATAATAAAAAAATCCTTTGTGTTTGTTCAGATCCTTTGGCCAGAGGAAATAAGAACAAAGAAGAGAGAAAACGAGTCAGGGTTCTCACAATGTTCCTTATAATTGATACCTCCATGAAAGCACAACCAAATTTTTGTGCAGTCTTAATGCTAACTAATCTTGTAGTAGATATCTTGGAGGATATCTGCCCAATTCTTATTGGTCTTTCTCTGAGAACCGATTCCTTTGTTCACATACGTGAATCAGGACTGCCATGTTTGCTGTGTGTCTTTCCCATCCCCACCATGGCCATCATTGATCATGGGTAGCCACTGGACCCAAAAGGGGCCAAACAAATCCTCTTTCTAGTGACATGGGATTGGGATTCAGGGAACTACTCAATGTAAATCAGGCATTGTGAGGTGTGCAAGAGCCAAGAGACAGTTTTCAGAGAGATAGATGAAGCAGTTTTTTAGAGAAATGAGCAGGTACCTTTCTTGGTTCCTGACAGCTATCCAAGCCCTGATTCCAGTTCCTTGCGAGGCCCAGGCACATGGCCTGCCTTAAGAATGAGTGACACACTCCTAAATCCTATTATGAAATTCCTCTTCCTCTTAGGTTAGCTCAAGTGGATTTCTACTAACTACAATAAAAGTATCATAAGCACTTCATTGATGAGATCGTCGGGTCCAAATTCTCCTTGAAGAGTTTGCCTCACAATCTCTTTTAGTTCTTCCCCTATATCTCCATTTCTCAACATCTATTAATTGTGCCTCTTTTTCTGCCTGTCCCTTCAATATAGCTATTTCATAATGTTCTGTGCTTAACCCATCTCTCTGTCTCCCTGGTCTTCTTAGGGAATCTCACCTCCTCCTGGTTTCAATTAATACCTACAGCCCCTTGAATCTCAAATCTAGAACTCCAGGCCATACCTCTTGACTGGTATTGGCAAGCCATTCTGGATAGCCTCACAGCCCCCTTAAATTGAAAAACTTTTGAAATTACTCACTCTTCTCTTCTGTACCTCAAAACATCTGTTCTTCCTCCCATTTTTTTTTATTAGAAAATGGTCTTATTCTATTATTGGTCAACCAAGCTAGGTTTCATATAGTTATTTTTAAGTGATTCCTCTCTTTTACCCCTTGTCATAATTCAGTCTCCATAATCTCTCAGTTAGATATGTGACTATAGTTTTCTAAGAATATTCTTTCCACATTCTTGCATAGCCGCCCCCAACCATTGTCAGTCCATTTCCTGAGCTTTGCCAGAGCATAGAGCACTTTTTCTTCTCTTCCATGAATCTCTACATCTGTCTCAATGCCAGTGCCTCACTGGCACTGATTAC
The DNA here is from genome assembly GCA_004026545.1 of Mormoops blainvillei. Taxonomy (NCBI): domain Eukaryota; kingdom Metazoa; phylum Chordata; class Mammalia; order Chiroptera; family Mormoopidae; genus Mormoops; species Mormoops blainvillei. The sequence goes on along the minus strand of PVJD01011656.1, from coordinate 6,526 downwards.
TGTAGCTTCATAGTAAGTTTTGATATTGGAACATGTGGGAATCTTTTTTTTAAATGTAAAATCTTGGGCTCCACCTACAAAGATTCTGATTCAATCGGAACGGGTTAGACCATGAGTCTGATTTTTCATAAGTTCCCTAAAAGCATCTATTGCAGGGTTCCAGGGATGCCATAGAGTAATAGCTAAGAATGTGGGTTTTGGAGTCTGTCTGTCCAGAACCAAATTCTGACTCTGCCCTTACTTGCTGGGTGACACTGAGAAAGATATCTGCTTCCTTTTCTGTAACATAGGGATGATAATAATAGTACTTTTCACATTATTTATATTCTTTAATTCATGTAGAGCAGAAGAGTGCTTGGGACTCCATAAATGTTGTCATTATTTGTACTAATAGGTTGTTCAGAGGAGGAAGTGATGGGGACACATAGAAAAAGAAAATAAGTGCCAATTTGATGACATCAAAAAATTTCAGCAACTTGGCAAAATCAAAACAGACGTTGTGAATAACAAGGAAAAAAAAACAAGTACTGGCTGAGTAACTGATCTTTTTTATTGTGGTACAATATGTAAAGCCTAAAAGGTTTTAAGTGTACAATTTGGTAGCATGGATTATATTAACAGTGCTGTGCAATCATTACTTCTGTCAATTTCTGACACTTTTTCATCACCCCAAACTGAAACTCTGTAATAATTAATGCCTCCCCATTCTCCTTGACTCCCTAGCCCCTGGGAACCTCTAATCTAATTTCTGTTTTTAGAAATTTAACTATTCTAGATATTTCATACAGGTGGAACCATGCAGTGTGTGTGTGTGTGTGTGTGTGTGTGTGTGTGTGTGTGTGGCTTATTTCATGTAGAATAATTTTTTTAAAGATTTTATTTATTTATTTTTAGCAGGGGAGGTCAGGGAGAAAGAGAGGGAGAGAAACATCAATGTGTGGTTGTCCCACGTGCTCCACACTGGGGACCTGGCCCACAACCCAGGCGTGTGCCCTAGACTGGGGATCGAACTGGCGACAGTTTGGTTTGCAGGCCGACGCTCAATCCACTGAGCCACACCAGCCATAGGTAGAAAAATGTTTATAAGTTCATCTATATTATAGCATATATTAGAACTTCATTCTTTTTTATGGCTAAATAATATCCTATTGTATGTACATACCAGTGTAAATAAAGTGTATATACACTTTATTTATCCATCCATCTGTTGATGGACAATTGGGTTGTTTCTACCTTTTCGCTATTGTGAATAATGCTGCGTGAACATTGACATACAGGTATCTGTATGAATCCTTGTTTTCAATTCTTTTGGGTACATATCTAGTTGTAAAATTTAAGTAATTTCTCTTTTAGTAGAAGTAAAATGCTGCTTTGTAGTAAAGAAAGCCCTCTTCTATCTCTCTCACATCCTGTCTTTATGACACGAGGCTAATCTCGTCTGTCCTCCCTTGACCTGCATGTCTGAAGCTCATCGTACAATAATTGTTGTCTGGGCCATAGAGATGCAAGTGCCTCTGGTGGAGGGCAGGCTGGGACGGGGGTGTTCAGATTATTACTAGATGACAGAAAGCAGTGACAAGGCTTGAGGGAAGCAGGGAGCCTGACCTATAACCTGTCTTTGCCTCCTGTTCTCTGATACCTCCTGCTTTTGACAGGATGTTCTGCTCAGCCCAAGAGATTACAAGGTTATGTAAGATCTCGGAAAGAGGTGAAGAGGGTCTGTATGACTGTGCACATTTCTTGACCCTGCCAGCTGCTAAGGCTATCATTACAGGCAACAGGAACCTTTAAAGAAAAAGTAAAGGGCAGGTTGGCATGGAGTTAGTCAGGTGACATAGCTGTCAGTTGCTAAGGGTGTTCACAAGAAGAGGGAAGTTCCTGACACGGCTCTCCCTCCCACCCAGCCCACTACTAGAAGTGCACTTTAGGAATTGTCCCAATGGCATTGGTTTTATCCTGATTCCAAACTGGTACTGCACCCCCTACTGCTTCTTTGACCTCCCTGCCTCATAGCAACCTTTCCCCTTAATTCAGAAAAAATGAATGCAGATTGAAGGGGTGCTGTAGCCTGATAGAGATGTAAGCAATATGCATGAGAATACACATTCCATTAGGTTCTACAAAAGGCGCAATTCATGTGGTTGTTAATGCTTGGAAATATTTTATGATATATTTTTGGTAGATTTAAATGTATTGAAATGGTAGAATTAAGCGTATTGAGGTAGTAGAATTAAACAAAAAGGAGCTCATCAGTAAGAAGAATGTCTCCCCCAACCTATACTAGGTACACAGGCTTATTAAAGGATAAAGAATTATGTAGAGGACTTAGAGGGCTGTGATAGATTTGGAGGGAGTTTGGGTCCCACTACTGAGAGTTGGTCGGAACATTTTGGGTTGTGAATAAAGAGAATGCCCTGAGTAACACACTGAGGTTTGTTGGGGGATCATGCCTGCTGTCGTTTCTCTGTCAGATGGTGGAGTATCTTAAGTCTAGTGGCACTGTAATTGCCTGTCCTACTTGCCACCATTGTTGGTGGCAGAAATCCTGGAGTGAGAATGGGGCTCTGACTCTCCTGGTGGCTTTTGACAGATGGCTTGTGTTGCCAGCCTTCTCGGTGGCTCACTTACGTGCATGGTTATCCTGTTCCTGCTGTGTCAGGGAGTCTAGCCCAGCTAGACATAGTAGGCCAACAGAGACAAAGAGGAAAAATACAAACTGAACAATTAAAATTGTTTAAATGTCTTAAGAAATTATGGTTTTATAGAGTACTGAAACTTATTACCAAGATTATCAAATATCGCCCAAGGCATTTAGCTAATACACATTAAAAGACTTCTCTTCCTGTCCTCAGCCCTATATCGCTGGAATATTAACTAGACCAGCAAATCTACTTTTTAGAAGTGATGCAGGGTTTACATTCCTCCACTTCTCCCAACCTGAGCTACACATGATCTCAACAGCTACTCTATCGTTGTCCAGTTCCCGGGCTCCCTGATCACCCAGCGAGAGAGGGGCATCCCTGCCTGGCCACAAGACTCCTATTTTAGGCTTTAAAGAAGTAAATGCGAATCACATTAATATTTCATTTGCCCTCAGATTCTGAGTAATTAAATATCCTATTCTCACTTGCAATATTTTAAAAAATTATCTTCATGTGGTTCTATGAGGCAGTTTATCTGACTTGACTTTCACACACCATTTACCTTTCAGAGGTGCAGCATTGTGAAATAGAAAGAACTAGGGTCTAGACTCAGGCAATTCGGGTTCCCTACCCAAGATTTCCTTCGTATTGCCATCTTGATCTCCCCGAGCCTCAGTTTCCTTGCATGCAAAATGAGATAATAGCTTATAAGATTTTTGTAGCACTAAATGGGATAATAAATACAAAGCACACAAAAGGATTCAGCATTAGATTCTCTATCTCCTTCTTTCTCCCCCAGGGAAAGCTCAGTTTCCTCATGCAGCACATAGGTGACGAAGTCCAGGTGACCTCCTATAGTGAGGATCCTCCTACACCACCCAGAATCCTTGTCACATCCACATTGCTCCTCTTACGTCAAAATTTCATATTCTTATTGGAATGCCATTGAAAATTATTTTCTTGAAGCACATTCAGTGACATAAGGAAATGAAGATGATGTATCAGTGAAAAAAGGAGCTAAAAATGGACATTATGAGTACACTTTTCAGAAAGTAATATGTCTATACCCTTATGTAAATGATACTTTTTGGCAAAATAATTTTCTTTCCTTCACCTGGACTTTACACGGTAGTTGTTCAGCAAAGTAACAGCTTTTTTTTTCTTTTTTCTTTTTTTCCTTTGGATGAATTTTGCTATTTGTAAGCTGAGAAGAGAAGCAGAACTGCCTACATGGGGGAAATATATCCAGTGAGAGAGAAGATTTGACTAGGAGCTAAATAGAGAACAGACATTTTTAAAGCAAAATGCTGTGTGCTCTCTGAGGCAATTTCTACCCTATCCTCTCATCTGCTTGAAATTATCAGTAAAAATGGCAGTTGCTCATTGTGCATGGAATGTTACAAGATGAGTATGAGGGAAGACACAGGCTACAGACAGGCCCCAGCTACACAGAGAGGACAGTTGATCACTACACACACTCACATACACACGATCACTGAAAAAAAGATTAGGAAATTTTTTTTAAAAGCCTCTTGGACTAAGGTTATTTCACAAGCAGAAATAATAGGAACTATCCTGAGACCCAAGGAAAATCAAAGCTGTTTTGGGTCAAGTTTCTAATCCCTTCACTTCCCAGGTACTTTGTGCTTATGGTGGCTCCTCAACAGAAAAGTGTAGTTGAATTTTGAGTTTATGATTTTTCAATACCCAATCTTTCTAACCATATAACATACTACACCAAGAGGAGGCCACTTTTCAGAGAGACTCACCCAAGGCCACACACAATTAGTGGCAGGATGAGCCTGGAAACCTCGACTCCATGTTACTTCTAGGTCTCTCCTTCCCTTGTTGCTTTTGGTATGCATGAGTGTTAGGAAAAAACAACGTATGTGTGTGTGCATGTGCATGTGTATGTACTTATATGTATATAGAGAGGGGGAAAATAGAGTGAGAGAAATTATATAGATAGATATAGACATGCTGATTTTTTTCTAGATAATGCAACAGTCTGCACTTCCATGTTCCAGAAATATCTCAGAACACCTGAACCTCTGTCAGGCTAACCCCATGATGGAGGTGGGACTTAGGAAGCCAATCAGGGAGGCAGGATCAAGAAGCAAGTCTTAGGACATAACCTTTCAAATAGAGGATTCAGACATCATATAAAACCTTCAGAGCCCAGGCCACAGAAAGAATGGATTTCTTCTTCAGGGATTGGCCAGTATTTATTCTCTGCTTGATATGATTCCTCCATCAGGCACAGCCCCTGTTGGAATCTCAGGCAGACATTCAATCTCTTTTTCTGCCGTGGCACCAGCCCCTTCTATGAATAGGCCTTGCCAGTCCCTTATAAGGGAACTCCCCTGTCAAAGGGAGACTGACTGGGTTGGAGAGGGTCAACTGCTTAGTCCATCGCTTGTCACTCCTAAGACAACAGCTAAATCCAGAGCTCATCACTCTTCTTCTTGTTTCACCTGCCCCAAATTTCACCTGGGATTACACTATGATCCTCATCATAGGACAAACCTCCAACGGGAGGGAAGGACCCTAGAAGGAAAACTAGTAATGTGTCAGTTCTCTAAAAATAGAGACTATCCCATATTAATAATTAAAGATCAGCAAAGGACATATGCAGGTTCAAAACTGAAAGCTCCTTAATTAGGGATTATCTAGATAGGGGTTTTCAAAATTGTTTTGTAATGTTCAGGGCCTCCTTGAATGCTTGCTAAGGACCTGTGAGTTGTTTTGCAAAAAAACAAAAAAAAAAAACTTAGGATTTAGAGCTTTTTTGAAATTATAAATCTTTAATGTTATATATTTGTGCAAGGTCTTTCATTCTGTTTGCAGCCTTGTTCTTCTCTTCAATTCCCAAATTACAGTCTCGCTTTCCCTTAAGTGCAGGACATTTTTGCATTGTCAAAGCTATATGGCCCACTGGCAGGAACACAGACTAGGAGCCAAATAAACCAGGTTCCACTCTCAGGGCTGCCACTCATTTCCTGGCACTCTTAGTTCTGGGCCTCAGTTTCCTTCTCTGTAAAGTGGGATGTGTGTTGGGGGGAGGATATATTAAAAATTAAGTGAAATCAGTGTTTGGAAGAGTGCCTGGCATATGGTAAGAAATGTCTGAGCCAGGCCACTGTACCTTGCCCCCTTGTGGTCGAAAATTAATACCTAATTTGACATGCCAGAAAAAGAGTGACATGAAAAGGGAAAAAATACTATTGTAACATCCACCCTAATCTTATTTCTAGTGCTTCATTAACATTGTTATTATTATTTTTGGAGTCTCCTAATCATATCTGCAGATTTTTTTTTTAATTCATGGATCGTAGCATTCAAACTGGTATAACTATTTCTTCATTATAATTTACCATATGTGGGCATGTTGCTATATTTAGCCTATGGGTATGAAAACGTTGCCAAAGTACCAGGATTTTTGAAAATTTGAATCTCATCAAAACTGTTCGGTTTGCAGAGGAAATGACAGGCCTAGAAAAGTTAAGATACTTGCCAAAATAGATTGCAAAGGCCAAATTTGGATTTTTTCATTCCTTAATAACTAGTTTGTGGGAAACTTACATAGGCTCCAAGAGCCTCAGTTTTAGTAAGCTACCCAAGAAGCACATTTAACCGTGCTGTGAGTTTGAAACAGATGCAAACCTGAATGGAAATGAAGCTATCCTTCACCCCTACTGATGACGGTATTAGCTGAGTCCCACATTTTCCTTCAAAGAAAGGGAGGAGAAATAGTCTCCAGAACTAGAATCCAGTGCTTCTTTCTTAAGTCCAAGCCAAGCTGAAATTCTGGAAAGAAGGAAAGAAGGAAAGAAAGAAAGAAAGAAAGAAAGAAAGAAAGAAAGAAAGAAAGAAAGAAAGAAAGA